>WWET01002782.1:161255-183330 GCA_011038615.1 Limnodynastes dumerilii | reverse complement strand
GAAAGAGCCTCTCCAGCTCCTGCACAGTTAATGGGACTTCCAGGAAGTCCACCGACTTCTGAGGAAGTGTTCGTAAGCGGACCTGGTCTAAGTAGTTGGAAAGTTGGGCAGAAGTATATGACACTTGTGAGGAATATAGATGTTTATAGAAATTTAAAAACACGTCCGCAATTTCTGACCCCTTATGCACCTCCAAAATATTGAACTAATGGTATAAAATTGTTCCCCCTAACTTCCCTAGCAAGACAGACCAGGTGGCTACCACCAGCATCTGCCTATGAATACAGCGAGTGCTTAGCAATGAGAAGCCTACGTTTAGGCTCACAGCCAGGATCTCTGATCATCTGGGTCTTTAGAGGAGATATATATCTCCAGGTTCTTGCAAGACTACTCCAACTCCGCCTCCTTCACCCTATGGGAATGTTTGATTCTCACCGTGCATTTTATAAAGTAGCCTCACGTGGCTGCTTTAAATGCCTCTCATAGCACCACATCCCCCGCTAAATCGTGATTATCTTGAAAATATTGTTCCCAGCAGGCCACCTGCTCCAACTGATGTCAACCAGAAGGGATTAAGCTTCCAGAATATAATACCTCTGACAGTATCAAGCTTAAGGGATATAAAAACTGGGTAATGATCAGATATGCCCCTAGGCACATATTCTACCTATAACCCCATGGGGATAGTGTCTATGATATCAGGCTTAGGTCAATGCAGGACAGTGTATGATGGGAAATAGCATGCCAAGAATATTGACGTCTGAGGAAATCTTATACGCCATGGGTCCACCCATCCCAACTCTTGCAAAGTGGGTGGAACCAGGAACAGGAGCCACCGACTGTTCATTCCACCTGTCCAGGGCTTGATCTAAAGCATTGTTAAAGTCCCCTAGACACACTACTTCTGTCCCTGGAGATTGGAAAACAAAAGAGGCTGTCCGGCCTAAAACTTCTGTGCTATATGGGGGGAAGGTGTAGACACCCAATATAAATACACTGTGGCATGGAGATAAACAAAACGACCGTACAGTCTATTTTTGCCTAATCCAACACAAACTGCACATGCTTACCAACCAGAATAGAAACCCTGCAAGAGTTATTTGCATTTTTGCATATTTATAATTTGCATATTTATAAGGAGAGTGATAGGCCCAACCCACCCAGGGGCGTTTAAGTGAGAGGAGACATCTACCTGTTTAATGGGTTTCCACCAGGCATGTAAATCAGAGTTGTACTTCGTAATTTGCTTTAGGACCAACGAACATTGGATCTGATCATTTAACCCCCTTGTGTTCCATGTCAGAAAGGATAGATCACACCTCTTACCTATAATCTCAGATGACGTCATGGGTGTTGCAGTAGTTCCAATGAGAAAAGTATACCCTGAACATACATTAACATAATGAGTACATAAATAATTAATATAATGATAAACATTAATATAATGATAAACATTAATAAACCATACAGCAGAAGTGCTATCTAACCATTCTAACCCTCCATTCTATCCCTCTAACCCTCCCTGTATTAACTTATATATTAACTTATGCAAATTTGACCCTCGATTTTTGTACATCCATGGTGAAGTCGGGAAACACTGAAACCGTGTGATTCTCAAAGTGAAGAGGACTTTGGTGTGAGCCAGCCTCAAAACAGCATCTCTATCTGTGTAGTGAAATAGTTTGACAATAAATGTGCGGGATTCGGTGCACTCGCTCCACGACAAAGTGCGGTGAGAAGGTATTGTTTCAAATTCTTGTAGAAGCCAGGATTCTTAGAATTACTCTGGAGCCTTTCCCTCAGCCTTCTCCGGGAGGCCAACAAAGCGCAGATTTTTTCGATGGAGTCTCCTGTCCAGGTCTGAGAGTTTTGTCTTGCATTGGCGCACCTCAGAGGCCAGTGTGGCAATCTGATCAGGGATGGGAGCTACTATGTCATTAAGCATAGAAATGTTCATAGCGATGTTCTGTATTGGCGATCTGTTTACGCATCTGCTGCAAGTCGTGTCTCATCTGGGAAATGTCCATTTGCACCTCACCAATCTTCCCCTTCAGTGATTTCTCAGATGCAGATATAGCAGTAAGAATTTGGTGAAGCGTCAGCAGGAGGGTCATCTGCTCCCAGTTGTCCCGCAGATCTAGGAAGGCTAGGCGGGTGAGGAGGATGTGCAGAAGTGAATTGTCTTGCAAACCTTTGTAGATTAGCCGCTGTGGCTGCAGCATTTCCGGACCGACCAATTGTGCAGGAAAAAGTGTGAATCAGGTCCCATGTGAATAATGGAGCCCACTAGATGAAACCAGCAAACATCTGCCACCTGCCCCTTCACTGACCAGCTGCCCAGTATCTGCAAGGAGATGCAGCACCCGAGGTCTTACTAGCTCCAGTGTAGCCATGAGTGTCCAGGGGTGTCTTTAAGATGGAGCCCAGAAGTGCTCCCAGTTTGCGCCAAAATCAGCTGGAGTGGATTGCTATGCAGGGGTCCCAGGGGAACCGCTTATACCCCATACAAGCCGGCCGGGATGCAAGGGGGGTCACTGAGAGGGCTAATCCTCCTCCCAAGCCACAGAGTACAGCTCCAAACAGGACCTCACTCATCCTCCGACCTCCGCACAGTTGAACTGCGCAGCGGTGCTATGTCAGCGCTGCCGAATCCCACAGCTGATAGGGCAGGTTGACCAGAAGGAGGTAGGAACACTCCAGCAGGTTGCCACACCGCAGGAACCCCCGGGTGCAGAATATAATAGATGGATCTAGCGGGAGCCGAGGTGACGTACGTCTTTTCCATTCTAGTCCCAAGCCAAGCCCCCACAAAGTATACATTTGCACCTGGGCACAGGACTTTCTAGTTTCACCTCTGAGTTCCAGTGCTACCTTGTAATCAAATAGGAATTCTTCTTGTAATCCACGAAAACAATGTAGTCCAAGGGAATTCTGATCTGTGGAAAATGCCCTTAATCTGTAGCTCTGTGGCATCTTCATGGAAAGAATCAAAGGATGTTATTTATTTGTAATCTATGTGAATTCTGTGTTGATTTAACATTAAAAGAGATTAAATGAATATCTTTTGATAAGGGGAAATATATGACTGAATTCATTTGGCCACTGGAACGGTTTTGCTGTTGATATTAAAGTGAAAATTACAGCAGAGCGCTGGGTAAACCTTTCATATTATCCCCCTAGAGGCTATATACATGAATGCATTCACATAGAAAACAATGGACTGTTTCTGAGTGCACTGATGCTTTGAACACACTGCAATGAAGCAAATATTGTTCTCATAATTATGCCACAATGCTAATGAATATAAAAACAGAATACAATTAAATATGCATTTAAAGATATTTAAATATGCAATTATAAATTGAACTCTTGAAATTTCAGATTATGCAAAAGGGGTGAACTTCTTAGTTATAGTAAGGTAACTAACAGTTGGTATGTGTGACTCTTTTAGGGATAGTCAGTCACTGGCAATGCACCATTGGAACACTCTTGACATGGAATGAATTTACCTGCGTAAAATTTTATATAATAATGGGCCAGATCCAGAATTAAGAAAATTAACTGAGTGATGTTTGCTACGTTCGTAAGTCAGCTCTGAATAGGTACAGCACATTTGGGTGTGGGTCCCCAGAAAGAATGGCTCTATTTCAATAGGGTCGTTTTCTCCCAGTCAGTTTGGAACTTGCTGGGATTTCATTTGCAAATGCCTCGACTGTTTTTCTAATTCTAACCCTAACCCACCATTTCCCGCAGCCTGACCCTAAGCCTCCCTGCCCTGCAGCCTGACCCTAACCCTCCCTTCCCTGCAGCCTGTTCCTAACCCACCATCTTCCGCAGCCTGACACTAAGCATCCCTGCCCTGCAGCCTGACCCTAACCCTCAGTCCCCTGCAGCCTGACCCTAAGCCTCCCAGCCCTGCATCCTCATCCTAACCCTCCCTCCCCTGCAGCCTGATCCTAACCCTCCCTTCCCCGCAGCCTGACCCTAACCCTGGAGAGGTTACTCACCTTTCCCGTGGTGCGGGTCCTGTGGTAGCGGCGGCGTTTCTGAAATGGATCGGCATAGTCACCCATTCTGAAATTTTTTTTTCTAAACAAAAAGGGTTTTTAGAAATAGGGACATTCAAAAAGGAACTTTAGGATTTCCCAATTTCGGAAATCAGACTTTCTAACCGGGGACTGCAACCGTGCAAATTCAGCCTCCACACAAGTTGCTGGCCCACTCTCCATGATACGCATGAGGGGTGGGCATTGCCATTTAAATATACAATTCAGTACTCTACACGGTAGGTTTACCTGTTTTCCTGCATGTGGAATGTTGGATACTAAAATCATAATGGAAGCTAACATACGAATTTAACTCTGAACTCTGGATCAGATTCAATGTGTTCATTTGGATAAACCTCGAAATCATAGTGAATTCAGCAGTTAAACAAAACACTACTTAAGTTAAATTTATAATAGTTTGATAAATGTAATTACAGAGAATATTACCCAAGTCAAGAAACCTACAAGTTGAACTTTAATTGATTACTAAGTTTAACATTATCTGACAATATGAAACAATATTGTGTGTGTTAAAATTAGCTGTGCGTTCACTGAATTTCGTTATTGTAAAAATGCTTTAATGATCTGAAAACAACAGCTGTTGGAAAACTTAATGGTAATAATGATTTGTTAAATTTTATAGTCACAAAGTATACTGTACTTTTAAACTTTTAATGATAAAGTAAAAAAAATACAACTATTTACAAACTAGAAGAACACTGAGGGGCTGATCCAGAGTTTGGGAGTAAGTGCAAAATAGGTGCAGGTGTACAGCTCGGCTAAACCATTTTGCAAAGTAAGGGGAGCTAATTCATATTATTTCTTTTGCATGCAGGGAAATACTTTACTTTTGCATATACACCTCAAATACTTAATAGCTTTATAATTAATCTATAAATTTGAGTTGAACTAACTAACTTAACCTCTCACTTCTAATTCTGCTTAGTCAGTTAAAATTTGCCTCCCTGCAGTTCAACATGGTTGTTAGAAAACCACTCACCGAGGCGTGGAGTTTAACTGAGGCCTGGTTTTCACTAGAGCCTCTAATGGTGAGGTTAGGCTTGGCTGCAGGTTGCAGCCCCTGGTGGCAGCTCCTACCGTATGCGTGTGAGTAAGAGGGCAGGACAAAACAAGGAACCCAGTGGATATAAAGACAGACAACACCACAACAGACAGTGACCAACAAGGACTGACTGGGGAACTCTCTCACAGAAACACACAAAGAACACAGAGAAGGGACTGAGGAAAAGCGACAACAGTCAGGAGAACAAAGGGTCAATCACTCCCTACAGCAGGCTAGCAAGTAACAAGAGGAGAGGGCAGAGAGGCAAAGAAGGCAAGGCAAAAACTGGGGCACTCAGGAAAGATACTACAGCACAGAGTACAAGACCAAGTACAGCAGCGGGGCAGGATAGCAGAATGCTATAACTGACGGGGCTTGTGTGTACCTGCCGGTTTATTTACAGGGAGGCTGGCCAATCAGAAGTCACACACTGGACCAGCCTCTCTGAATTGACAGGCGAGCATCCCCGCTGCTATGCGACAGCCGGGACCAGTAAACAAGGTCAGGCAGAACACCTGACCATGCTGACCAATGAGGACTGAGCATCCCGGCTGTCAGATACAGCCGGGATCTTGCCCCAAAGTTGCAGTCACGGCTCACAACAATAGTATTACTGTACAGCTCTGGATCAACCCTAGAGACTGAAAAAGTTCTAGACTTTTATGTAGTATTGAGCAGAGTGTAAGGGTGTCCATGAATATAATAGCTGACGCTGCTGTATTAGCTGATGATCTTGACAGCGATCTTGTGCCCGGGGTTCCTATCCCTTGAAAAATGGATGAATTGATCTGGCTCCAATTACTAAATAAACCCAAAGCGTTTGCTGTATATTGAAACATGTACCAAAATATGTTTAACTGAAACTTGTCTTTAGTCACACTGCCAGTGGCATCTACATCATTATTACATTTTTATTAAATTAAGCTAACAACCGCAACTAATATTAAGCTGAAAACTAGTTACATTGGCAGCGTAATACTTTATGCTTTCTGTGGACATGACACATATCCAATGCTATATCTAGCCCTTCTACACCATCAGTATCATGGTAACAATAGTTGCCATATCCACTAGCAACAAGTTTCATTTGTCTGGCACCCTTTCTTTATTTTGTCCTGCTGTGTGTTGAAGTTTTACTGGGATTTATTTTTAATCATTGCTTTTTTTTGTAACTAACCTGCAGTAGATCAAAAGTGCTGTTCTACCTCAAGAAGTACTATCCATGACCTGGCAGACTAGAACACTCAGCAGGTTTTTGATGATGCCACCATGTAATTGGACGAAGTAAGACAAGAAGTGCAACCATAATTGGGAAAAGGAAAATGATTTGAGCAATTGCCTTAGGAGAGTGGTCAGTGATGGGAACAAAGCTGCATGAAGCAATAGAAAACAACTATTCGTGGCCATAATACCAATCTCTGACACCATGGATAAGCACAAACACAACTTTAAAAGAATAGAGAACAGGTTAAATAAAAGTGACATACTAATATTACATATTATTGCTTAATATATGTGCTATGGCAAATATGGAAAAAAAAATTGCTATTTCTCTTTGTTTCTTCCTTCAAATATATGTGTTGCTTTTTTAGTGTAAATTATATTTTCATTTGTTTACTATTGGGTGATTTTAGTTTATTTTTTTTTATCTTTTGCAAATATTTATATGCTGTTTTATTAGGTTCTGTTTCCTATATTACAAATATTTATTTTTACAGTTTTTACTTCATGAACTTTATTTGGAAAAGTTATTTGGAAAAGTAGCTGACAATAAATTATTAATTTTGGGGTTTTCTGTGAGGAAACATGAGTAGCGCTTACTGCTGTAGGCACTGTGATCCAGGCAATGCAAAATTAAATAACATAAAAAAAACAAAGGATCAGAATAGTGTGTTGAATGATAACATATCTGCAATAATAAATATAATGACAACACAATCATGCTTGATAAAATAAAATCATAAGCAAAAGGGCTGGTGCTAGGGTGTTCGGCGCACCCCTGCGAACTTAAATTTTGCGCTCTTCTGTTTAACAATTTAACACCAGTGACAATCCTAGATTATAATAAGCATCATCATACAATTGTAACCACAATAAAACAACGCAAATCATTGTCACCACTATACAATAGTGTCATAGTCTCCGCTATACATAGATATATATCCCCCATCCTGTCTCTCCAGCACCCAGTATCCTGATCATATGTATCCAGCACCCAGCATCCCCCAACATGTGTATTCAACACCCAGTATTCCCATCATGTGTATCCAGTACCCAGTATCCCCATCATGTCTCTCCAGCACCCAGTATCCTCATCATGTGTATCCAGCACCTAGCATCCCCATCATGTGTATCCAGCACCTAGCATCCCCATCATGTGTATCCAGCACCCAGTATCTCCATTATGTCTCTCCACCTCCCAGTAGCCCCATAATGTCTCTCCATTACACAATAACCCCATCATGTCTGTCCAGCATCCCCATAATGTCTCTCCACCACACAGTTCCCCATCATGTCTCTCCACCACACAGTATCCCCATCATGTCTATCCACCTCCCAGTATCCCCATCATATCTCTCCACCACACAGTATCCCTATCATGTCTCTCCATCTCCCAGTATCCCCATCATGTCTCTCCAACACACAGTATCCCCATAATTTCTTTCCAGCACCCCCATAATGTCTCTCCACCACACAGTATCCCCATCATGTCTGTCCAGCACCCCCATCATGTCTCTCTAACACATAGTATCCCCATAATGTGTCTCCACCTCCCAGTATTCCCATCATGTCTCTCCAACACACAGTATCCCCATAATGTATTTCCATCACCCCCATAATGTCTCAACCACATAGTATCCCCATAATGTCTTTTCAGCATCCCCATAATTTCTCACTACCACACAGTATCCCCATCATGTTTGTCCAGCACCCCAATAATGTCTCCACCACATAGTATCCCCATCATGTCTGTCCAGCACCCCCATCATGTCTCTCCAACACACAGTATCCCCATCATGTCTGTCCAGCATCCCCATAATGTCTCCACCACATAGTATCCCCATCATGTCTGTCCAGCACCCCCATAATGTCTCTCCACCTCCCAGTATCCCTACAATGTCTGTCCAGCACCCCCCATAATGTCTCTACACCTCCCAGTTCCCCATCATGTCTGTCCAGCATCCCCATAATGTCTCTCCACCTCTCAGTATGCCCATCATGTCTGTCCAGCACCCCATCATGTCTCTCTAGCACACAGCATTCATAATTTATGCCCTGTCCAATTACTTACCTTTGAAGCCTTCTTTCTTCCGACTGCTGCCTCTCCTCCGCGGCGGGCTCTGTGACGCTGATTGACCACAGGTCACTCCAGCGTCATCAGTGAGGGGGAGGCGCTGCTACACTCTGCATCTGCCTGTCACACAGGCAGAGCAGAAGTGAATGGACGCCGCTGTTAGACTCTGTAAGGCGCTCTCATCTGTGAATAAGTTTAAGGCTGGTGTTGAAAAATGCAGCAAAGTATGAATGCTTGAAAGAATAAAAATCTTAATAGTTTACTTTTGTCAATTAACAAAATGCAAAGTGAAGGAAAAGTAGAGAAATCAAAATTAAATAATTATTTTAAAAAACACAGATCTCATCCCCCAAAGACACTTTTCTGGAACATTATTTTACAAAAAAACAAAAAAAAACAGCTGGTGTAAAGATGCGCAGTGCTCTGAGTTCTGCCTTCCCAAAAAGCTGTCACAACATGTTGACTTAGAAAAAAGGAAATGGAAATATCAGCAACAATTTCCACTTTGAACTATTCCTAATCTGTAATTTTTCATTACTTTTCTCTAAAACTTGGCTTGCAGTACCAATAGACGTTTCTCTACGAAGAGATGAAAATATATGAGATATAGCCCTTTAAAAACCATGGACCGTATTCAGAGATCCGTCAGTGAAAGGTTCGCAATTATACGCACGGACGTTGCAATGCAACACCCATGACACTCACCTCACACATATTTTCTCACGTACCTAATCTCCATGCCTAATGGACTTCCATGTGTAAAATCAACGTATTATGCGGCAAACATCGCAGACCCAAACTCGTCCAGATGTTTGCCATGTTAAAGATAGCCCAGCCCGGATTTACTAAAGGCGATTTTGCTAAATCGCCTCTAGTATGCCCTGAAAGCGATTAAAATAAAAACCGCCTCCTGTGTGTGGCGCTTTCATAGAAAGCGACACACACTTTAGTTGAAAAACACATGTCAACATGTTTGACGTGTGTTTTTCCAAGAAAAAATGGCTACCGCATCAGGCTTTAACCCTTCTCATGCATGCGCTGATAGTACTACAAGTCACAGCATGTGAAGGGTTAAAAGCATGATGATGTGTGAAAAAATAAAAAAAACACAGTGAAAATGCAAAACACAACACTCAAATATTTACATTACAATACATTACATGATAACATTAATCTGACATAATTTATCCCCTTACGTGTGAAAACTAAACAGGTGACAGCTCTGTATATTAAAAAGTAGGGTATTTTGTGTGTAAAAAATAAAATAAAAATATTTGTCACTCACCGTTCAGCAGTTATCTATCTTGGGATTACTTGCTAGGTGTTCTGTAAATGGTGATGACATCATAGACACTATAAAAAGGGTCCCCTAGTGGCCAGATGCTCATAAGCATCAGCACCGCTGAAGGGACAGCATGCAGGAGGACGATGGGGCAACAGGTGGCGACGGCGGCGGACCTGTATGAAGACTGCGTGTCAACATGAAGAAGAGGCCCGGAATGGAGACCAGCAATCAAGATACAGTGCTTTCTTCAATCAAGAGGGGACCGGAGCAGCACAGAAGAGGAAGCGCTTTACAATCAACATTCCCAGAACTTCAATCAACACTTCCAGAACACCTAGCAAGACGTCCCAAGATAAATGACTGCTGAACGGTGAGTCACAAATATGTTTATTTAATTTTTTACACACAAAACACCCTACACATAGGTTTTTAATATACAGAGTGGTCACCTGTTTAGTTTTTACACGTAAGCGGGATACATAATGTCAGGTTAATGTTATTATGTATTGTTATGTAAATATTTGTGTGTTGTGTTTTGCATTTTCACTGTGTTTTTTTTTTTTTTCACACATGCTGTGACTTTTAGTACTATCAGCGCATGCATGAGAAGGGTTAAAGCATGATGCGGTATCCATTTTCTTTTTTTTCAACAACAAGCGACTGCGATTTTTACAGGGATAATCGCTATTCTTTTCAAAACAAAATCACGGTGATTTCAC
Organism: Limnodynastes dumerilii; assembly: GCA_011038615.1. NCBI lineage: Eukaryota > Metazoa > Chordata > Amphibia > Anura > Limnodynastidae > Limnodynastes > Limnodynastes dumerilii. The sequence continues at coordinate 172,922 of WWET01002782.1, read as the reverse complement.
CATGTAAAAATCGATCAACCTCGACAGGGAGTTTTAAGCACCACTCAAAAGCTCATTTTAGTAAATACAGCGCTTTTTGAGAAAAAATTGACACAAAAGCGAGGTGATGTCCGTCGATGCAAAATTGCTGCATAAAATCGACTTTAGTAAATGAGGCCCAAGGAGTACTAGATCGTACATGATGGCTTAGCCAAGTCCTTACTGTATGACTTGCCCATCCACCATGAATATATGCATGGTGAGTGGGCCTGCCTAGCATACAATAGGGATTTCCGCATGGAACGCAGCATCAGCAGCTGCATTTACGATACAGAATTCATTGTACTGCGCATGCACAGTACAGATTGAGAGGGGACTTACAAGTGTGCGTCAGCGGTCAGAACAGCCCTTTTTTAAAAGGTCCGTTTGACTAATTTCGACCTGCCTCTGGTATTGATTGCTCTTGTCCCTCTGAAGCCAAGCAATCAAAGATCCCAAAGACAAATCTGCAGTGAAGTGAGGTAAGAATTTATCCTACTCTAATCCTTATCCTAATTCTTACCCTAACCCTCCCCTTCCATTACCTTAACCCTAACCCTAATCCTTGCTTACCCGCAACCTGACCCTAAGATTCCCTTCCCAGAGCCTGACCCTAAGACTACCTTCCCTGCAACCTGTCCCTAAGACTCCCTTCCCTGTAGCCTGCCCCTAAGACTCCATTCCCCGAAGCTCAAGCCTAAGTTTCCCCTTTCCGCAGCCTAACCCAAAGACTCCTCTACCCGCAGCCTAACCTTAAGACTACCCATAGACTACTACTCCACATTGACTCCCCTATAATACTCACCTGTCCAGTGTGACGGGTCTGAATTAATGAATTGGTAAGTAGGCCAAAAAAGAAAATTGATATACTTACACGTTCTTTAATAAAGTCTTCTAATTAGTGCTATTTTCAAAATAAAAACAGGTGAAAATTAACTTTCAGCTGTCTGTACTTTGGAAACTGCATTTTCTTTAGGGAGAATGCATCCCAAGACTTACGTATATAGCACACATAAGTCTCCTATCGTTATTAGATCTGGATCTGGCTGTTTGTGGTTAAAAACTTATTTAAGTGTGTGCCTGGATTTTTCATTGCTGTATTTTCTTGGAAGGTATTGTTTTCTTTTATAATTCAAAGGTGCTTCTTTTCCATTTCAGAGCTTGCTTCACTCTGAACAATTCATCTGGGTAAAAAATTTCAAAGGAGAGACATCCATCATACCCTGAATTCCAACAGACTGGTACTAGAATATATTTTCCAATTACAGTCACCTCCCCTCCAGTCTACTGTTACTCATATACAATAGCTCATTTTTCTCTACTGACTACCTTACTAGGTATTCTTTTAATACTTACTGTACATACACCTCAAACATTTTTCTCTATGATTGAGAGGGATGGGGTATATATATATAACAAATACTGTCTCTAGAGGATTATTGGTAAAAAAAAATATGCCCAATATGAACTAATACATAGCTCCTCAAATCTTGAAAACAGGACAAAATAAGCCCTGTTCAAATTCTGCCTAAACTCCACCCAAATCTGCCTACAAATGGTCATATTTGGTCAAAGATGACAATTAAGGCCTTTATTTATTAAAAAGGAAGATGCAACCTATAAAAAAAAACTGCTGTTATATTGGTAGTTTGCCTCTCTCTTACCAGCAGGGACATCACTGATATCCCCAGGACTGGGCTGTCTTTCTTCTGTCAGCCATGTTTATTAAGTAATCTCCTAGATAAGCTACTAAACTTTCCCTTTATTAAGCTGTATGAACCTAACTAATTAAAAAATATTTATTTTAGCTTGGGGGCACCTTGATTAAATTATTGAGACATTAAGAAGCCTTGAACTGAGAAATTTTGGAAACCACTGCCATAGGCAACCCCAATGCCCTTGTTAATTCAGTTCACATTTCCATATATATGAAGAGGGAGGGTAATCATATTGTAAAACTCATTCCAAGATGTGTCTTGTCAGTTTTACAAGGAATATATATGCCATGTTTCCTATAAAATAATAAAATATGAAAAATGTTTGACCTAGGACTAAGCACTTATAAGTTGTTGCATTCAAAAGTCATGTCCAGTCTACTGTGATTTTATTATGAGTTTTATACTAAATTAATATAATTCAATATTCATATGTCACAAATTAGTTCTCTCATTCATATTATACCAAACAGAAGTGCCGCTGTTTATATGGTGTCCTCTTTTAGGACCAGGAAAACACTGAAGGCAGGTTACAAGGCCCAGACCTATAGAATGATTTTGTCTTCTAGAATATGCAGATTCCCAGCCCTCACCCTGCTCATTGCAAATCATTTATAGCGCATAATCACTTACTTGTGCAGTTATTCACAACCTACTTTAAATATTCAAGTGGCGCAGGAGACACTGGCCCATCTATATCATTATTTTTTTCTATATCATTATTATCTAATTTATATCATTATTTAATTTTTTTCCATTAGTCATTTCTACAATGACTTATTTCCCGTACACCTCAAATATGAATTCTGCTACCACCATGCAGTATACAAATGGACGCTGGAGGACTTGCGGTTCTTCCTTTCCACAATTTCCACAAGCTTATCTGTCACGTGAATTTGTAAGAACTCAGAGATAGGAACTTATTAATTGATATTTAATATGAAAAGAAAACACAATGCTTATTTACAAAAACAATAATAAAATGACATACAAAACGCAAACAGTTATAAAATCAAACAGAAAAAATGCAGAAAGATACTTTCTGTGCCGGGACAAGCTAGAATACATACTTCTCATCTTTAGAGATCCTCAGAAATTAACATTTTTTATATTCTAAGGTCACACATTTAAATCCCCTATGCCACTCAGCCTCCCCACCTTTCTCAAAAGGGTCATTTGAGACTTGTGTATTGCCAAGGCCGATCTTATCCTGCATACAGAGGTCTGGTGTTTTACGACTTTATGATACATCCTCATTGCCATTTACGATATATAAACAATCCTCTTCTAGCTACCAGTATATAACTTTCTACAAGACTAGACTCCAGGCAAGGCCTATAAGAGGTCACTTCATATTCTAAATGTTACTTTATATACAATATATTGCATCTTTTCATGACATATAATATGCCCTACTTCCTTGTCCCCAGTTCAAATTACACAAAATAGTAGAGATACTATAAAACTCTGAAAGTGTTTTCAGTTTATACCATACCAAAAAATATGATACGCAAATAAAAGTAAAATTATACATGTCAGTGCTGAAATACAGTACTCATCTTTGTAGTCTGCCCACCAAGTCTGCTTCTCCTGCAGAGGTCATGGTGACACTGGAGTTCAACAAAGGTCCAGAAGAAGAGCAGAAGAAGGTTATTTTGCGCTTGGGGGCGTATTTCAAAAGTACGCAATTATACGCATGCACGTAGCAAGACAACACCCACCAACACCCATGACACTCCCCTCTCACGGACGTGCAATCGTAGAGATACGCCTCCATAGAGCACCTCTAACTTTACTTGTGTACATACGTGCGTATATGTATGCCGTACGTGCCATTCTATGTAACAGTGCCCTCAAAGACTCTTTTAAATGCTTCCCCCACCCTCTTTTATGTAAATTTTCAGGTACGTATTTCAACCCCGCCCTTCCGTATGTATGTCCCTTAGTGTGATTCACATGTCCGTGCCTAAAGCACTTACGTGTGTATATTCTACTTAGCTTACGTAAATAAAGTTACTACGCATGCACAGTTAAACATACCTATAACTATGCACGCACTTCACGCACCGCTTTCCTAAGACTGATCCTCTGAACCCAGTATTCCGTCTTTGTACAATATCCGAAAGCGAATGGGACCTTTCACAGAGCAGATATGCTAATAATATAAGGGCTTGAGCAGACTACCAGTGTGAAAAAGTTAAGGTAGGGGTCATGCATTGGAAATCCTTACGAATGAGGGGAGTGGCCACCCCTCACCTGTATGGATTCTGGCTGCAGCTGAGGTCTGTCATCGGAGCATCGACCGCAGCAGCAGTGAAGCTTTGGATCTGGTCCGCCATGTCCGCCAAGAAGAAACCTGTTTGTCTTTATTGTGTATAACTCTTGCTCATTTGCAACTGTTTCTTGTGCCAACTGACAAATGTTCAACTCTGAATCAGCTGCTTTCATTGTACAAATAAATTTGCAGGACCTACCAATTTTTTAAGTATTTCATAGTCAAAAACTATGCAATCTTCCAGCTTGTTATAGCTCAGATTAACATGAGCACAACATACTATTTTAAAAGCAAAAAAACAAAACAACAAAAAAAAGACAAGGGGCATGTTGATTTTAGAGTCAAGAAGCCAAACAGCAGATGAGAAATTTCAAAATAGTTACTTATAACAAGCCTAGAAACTGAGGTTTTGTCCACACTGAATGATGATCATTAGAAAAGTACAACTGGGGACATAGCGAGAAGACAGCACATATGCTAGATGGGAGGGGGAGAGATTTAAACAGCACAGCAAGGGCATTGCTTTATACCTGGGGATGGCGCAGGAATCTTAAGGTAGGGTTCTATTAATCCCCTCCCTCTACAACTGCATCTGGTGGACATCGACAAATGGAACTGGGGAACTACTGTCTTGCAGATCATACTTCCTTTATTGTTGTATCTGACAGCAGTGCAGAATTGAAGTATCACCAAACAAATGGTTCTGCCACAATGCCGGAAATCTTCTTTGTATACTGTCTTAGTGAGTTATATCAGCTTTGGGTACAATGGACTGGATCCTGATTACCATGCTACCTTATCGGAATGCATTCCACACAATCCAGGCAATATCATCAGTTTCCACCAGTGGGGACAGGCTGCGCTCGCACGAGGGCATGACTTGGTAATACAGTGTCATTTATAGGCATACTGATCCAGACTTGCAAAATGTTACCATTTTACGTTCATATGAGTTTGAAAATGTAAGGTAAGGTTTGGCCATCGAAGGAACATTGGTGTGAGGGGAGTGGTAACAGAGCAATTAAATGGAGGCTCTACACGCATCTGTTAATAGAATATTATGAAGTGAGGATCCAATAGATCACTAAAATATTTTAAAGATATATAGATTAAATGAAATTCTGTTGATTAGTTGATATATTATAATTACTGAATTTGTTAATTAGAGGCATCTTGCATTTTATCTATAAATTCTTCTAAAAATAATACAAAAAAACAAATTCCATTATTTGTCATAAAATTGTATATTCGTTTTTTTTCACTGTAAGCCTGCACTATGCCATCAGTATTTATTACACCCAATACAGTACTTTAGACATATGCTTATTAATAATTCAAAGAAATCTGCATACCATAAGGGATTGGTCGAGGATATTCCTCATTGTTGCTTCCTGGGAGCAGCTGGGTAACACAGCAGTCACTATGTCTTGCAGGAACAATGGAATTGGAGACTGTGTCATTACGTCCACGTGCTGCAGTTTCTGGGCAGGTGCAGCCAGTCTGTGTCAATCCACAACGTACTCCCCAGTCTCGAGCCCTTAAACATTCCTCAAACCAACGACACAGTACACCACAGGCAAACTGGCTGGAGTTATCATGGTTGACCAAAAGCACCTCCACAAAGCGGAAACTCAGCACAGAGTCCGAAAGCAGCTGAATGGACAGAGGTTGCTCAGACAAGCAGATCCGCAGAAAGTTTTTGTCAAAGTGTGAGAAAGTAAAAGGAGTTCCAGGGATACAAAGTTCCTGAGCTTCCTCTGCCCCCTCCTCAGGCCGGCTGCAGGTATGGTTGGGAAGATAATGATCCAAAGGTTGCACCATGGGGGAAAGATATGAGCACACTTGCTCCTCGTGAGTGAACTTCAGATATAATGTGTATTTGGTTGGATCTGGGTTCTCCAGGGTCCAAGAGCATCCAGGAGAGAAAACAGGAAAAAGGTCCTTAAGAGAGAAGGCTCCGTATAGAACTCCAGAGGCCAAAGCCGAGCATGTGCTCGGTGTGGGGTTAGAACCCCAAGAGCACAAGACAAGAGACGATATCACAGATAGTAAGAGGGGACAAGCAGTGTTCATCCTATGACATAGGCCCTGTAAATAGAAGGAAAGACAGATATTAATTATATATGAATTGATCCACACTGACTTAGTGGTAACAATGTGTGGATAACTCAGAGGTCATCCAGCAGTCCAGGAACATGTTTAAAAGCTAATCATCATAAGGTACAACTCCCTCATTCTCATATCCAGATAAAATCAAAGCATGATACATAAATGTGAAATATACTTTATTTTCCTTTCACAATCATTCCTGTACTTTCAGTAAATAGAAATACGTATTCTTGCAATTTAAGATGTTAGTTCAACAATATGACAACATTAGTAAGGAGCAAACACAGGGCAATAGTGCTATGGCAGCAGACACCCAAATACCCATGCTTCCTTGGAACATAACATCAACCGCCTTGGAACAAGTTACTCAATGTATTGGACGTAGAAACATATAATCCATCTTCATCATCCATGCGTGTTTACTAAGTGCAAGTTTTTACGCACGCACATATCAAGCCAACACCCATGACACTCCCCTCGGCTGGACGGGTTTTCTGTGTCTTTCGTCATCATAGGGCATCCTTAACTCTACGTGTGTGCATGTATGTTACTTATGTACGTGCGTATTTATCTAACTGTGCCCTCATATGCCCATTAAAATGCCTCCCCCCGCCCACTTTCATGTAACTTCTACCGTCTGGATAAAACCATGCCTCTCTGTATGTATGTCCCTAAGTGCGATTCACAAGTCCGTGCCGAAAGTACTTACATGTGTAAATACTACGTAATGTGCATGGAAAAAGTTACTACACATGCACAGTTAATCTGCTACTAAAAATATGCATGCAACCACACGCAGAAACGGATCTGTAAATATGGTCCTATATTGGATAAATGAAACAATGGTCTGGACTAAAAATAATATATATAAACACTCTGGATTTGAAACACTTAAGCTGGCCACACACTAGAACAAACATGTCAAACTCAAAACCCCAATTAGGCCAAACAATCAAAGTCTAAAATTGAGAAGGTCACAAGAAAAAAAAAAAGTCTCATCCCACCTCCCCAGTATTCCCCATTCATGTCTCTCCAGCCTCCCCAGTATTCCCCATTCATGTCTCTCCAGCCTCCTCAGTATTTTCCATCTTGTCTCTCCAGTCTTTTCAGTATTCTCCATCATGTCTCTCCAGTATTCCCCATTATGTATCTCTAGGCTCCCCAGTATTCCCTATTATGTATCTCCAGCCTCCCCAGTATTCCCCATCCATGTCTCTCCAGCCTCCTCAGTATTCTCCATCATGTCTCTCCAGCTTCCTCAGTATTCCGCATTATGTATCTCTAGGCTCTCCAGTATCTGCAGCCTCCCCAGTATTCCCCATCATGTGTCTCCAGTCTCCCCAGTAATCCCCATCATGTCTGTCCAGCCTCCCCAGTATTATCCATCCATGTCTCTCCAGCCTTCTCAGTATTTTCCATCATGTCTCTCCAGCCTCCCCGATATTCCCCATCATGTGTCTACAGTAATTACCCATTCATTTGTCTCCAACTCCCAGTAATTCCCCATTCATATGTCTCCAGTCTCCCAAGTATATACTTTACTTATCTTTGTTGTCTTCCAGCTGCTGCTCTCCTCCACGACGTATGCCCTCTTTTTCACTGTGATGCTGGCATGATCTAATGTCACGTCAGCATAATTTGCATAAAGCAATCTGGTACCTGGTATCAGCTGCTGCAGCAGTTGCACAGGACAGCTGAAAGGGGGTTTGCGATCAACTGTTCTGTGTAACTGCCACAGTGGCTAATACCAGGAGCCCCCTTTCAGCCATGATCGCCGGCAGCAGGGCATTGCATCAGTCCTGCATTTAGCCCAGTGGTCACATAGTAATACACTGCTGCAAAAAATTTGCATTTGGGCCTCTTATGGGAAGTTTGACACATCTGCACTAGAACAATTATTGGCCTAATCATCGAATAATCGGGACATCAAACAGATAGTTGCTGTAGTGTGTAGACAACGGTTTAGAATATCTGACTCAAACTAGCAATATTTTCGAATGCATAGAGTTGTTTTGGGAGTTGCCACCACAACAAGCCACACACTATGATCTTTGTTCACAGCAGCATGTAGTGTGTGTGACATCAGTATCGGTACTTCTCCCTAGTGGGAAATCGTCTTGCTTGTCGGTTACTTCTTGCTGTGATGAAATATCTTTCTAGTGTGTGGCTATCTTTTAAGGATAAAAAGGCAGATATTTTTTTATATGATATATTACTGGATTTCGGTAAAGGTTAATGTAAAAAGTCAAATATGTGATTGCTCATTACCCAGTGAAGCGTAGAGGAGTCTATGTGAGTAAAAAAAAAAACAGTTATTGGAGAAGAGGAAAAGTATGGTGATTTTCTGTTCTAAGCCTTTTTAGGATGCTGCCACAAGCTCCTTGAGGCTCTTTAAATTTATAAGAAATTATGTTAGCCTGTAATTTTTCTGTAGCTTTTAAAATAAAAAGCAAGATATTATAGAGCATTTAATGTTTCTTCTATATTAGTCTATTTTTTCTATTTGCAGGAAATTATAGCTGGAACACTACTAGGGGCTAGGTTTACTAAACTGTAGAAAAGGAAAAGTGGAGATGTTGCCTATAGCAACCAATCAGATTCTTGCTGACATTCTCTAGAATCAGATTGGTTGCTATGGGCAACATCTCCACTTTTCCTTTTCCACAGTTTAATAAATCTAGCCCCAGGAATATTGAATTTCTTAGAAAAACAAAAGTAAAAAATAAATATGCCCCAATCTCACTATATTTATTATATGCTTAATATTGTATTGCATTGATTCTATTATCTATTCTATTTGGTAATTCCATTTTAACCTCTGTTGAGTTTCTATGAATAACTGAATAAGGGCCACATTCTGAAAATAAGTTTTCTGGATTAAATGATTTAAGGTTTGGCTCTCACACTTTCCAGCTGTGATAGATGGAAATGGTGCCTACAGGGTTTATGAGATGTGAATAATCAAACTTACATGACTACATTATACTATTGGTGAAATGAGATATTCATAATAATTGACCTGTTCACATGTTTTAAACTGCATTTTTAATGTTATTTTATTGTTAAACAAATCTATAATATCGCTGTTGTTAGATGTATTCATTTGTCAAGCTGTGAAGCTGTGAAGCTGTGAAAGCAGTTGGGTCAGTTTTAGCTGAATGCATTCTAAAATTCCATTATTAGCACACGATCATTATTAGAGCAGAAAATATGTATAAGGACAAAACTCTCATAGCTGTTTCCATTTTATTGTTAAGAACTAGTTTAATCATATGTTTTAATACTCATTTCAGCAAATCTTTCACTCAGTTGTGGCAGACCCGGAAAAACTCACCACATTCTTATGTCTCATTGGAATTCATATAAAGAAACATTTACATGTAAGAAAGGAAGTAGGCTATAACAGGAAACTACTAGGCTCCCAGTTATGCTATGTAGTCAATTTCACTGTAAGATAATGAACTACAAAAATTTTCCATATGTAACCAGAAGAGGAAACCGAGGGGTTAGACACGAGTGAGATTAAACCCCCTGCATAGGTTGGCTGCTAGGGTCCTTGTGGTTTGGGGGTCCAATGGGAAGGGGGGATTAGATGATCTCATGGCTGGAGCTGGGGGGTCTTGTAAGAGGGGACCTTAAGGGTGGTCCTTTCCTTTCTTCCCTTGATCTTCGCAGCCTGCAGGAGCAGAAGAGAACTGGTTTTTCCCCACCACATTCCAACCAGTTTATGTTCCTGAGGTAGCTTATTTGGGGAGTGCAGATAGTCAGTCGTGTAGTCAGTTGGTAAATTGTTAGTATTATCCAGTTTAAGAGTTTGGTAAGGGTCTGGGAATTGGTGAATGTTTGCTTATGCAATTGGCATAGTCATGATTAATAAATTGATAAGTGGCGTTATGGTTATTTGTTGGTTTGTGTTGAAGTTGCTACAACACGCAACTGGCGGGCAGGCCTCTTATTGAGTAGGGTGGATAAGGTAGGTAGTAAAGGTAATATACAGTAATTGGAGAAAGGAAAATAGCGCTCAAATGTAACTCACAGCAGCTTATAACTCTATAATAAATGGTAGTGAGAAACCATCCAAAGTTGCAAAATGAAGAAAGGAAAACAATAGGGTAATAGAGTTAATAAACCAGGAGATTCCAAATTTCAAAAGAGAATAGTATTGGTAAATGTATCAGTAAAAAAATTTGCATTAATTACTAAGGGATGGAGTAGCTGTTCACAAGGACAGGTCACCTTACAGTTAGTTGAGAAATAAAGTATATCTTCTCCTGAAAAGCGGTAATCTCACAATGTCCGTGGATGTCCAACTAAACGTCCTTAGCAGAAGTGACGATTTAGAAGTGGATATTACCCTATTGTTTTCCTTTCTTCAGTTAGTAAAGGTAGTTGTTTAAGGATTTGGAATTGATACTGATGTTCTGTTATATAACCACACACTGCCTATTTCTTCGCCACCTTCTACATTGATGCCCCCTTCCCATTGTAACTCCCCCAAATAAAGCTGCCATTTTTTTCGTTCAAAGATTGTGTCTGTTTCTTGATTTTATTACGGGATAATCTTGGGGTTCTTTAGTGGTTGCAGGGCCATGGGGTGTAATCAATGCTTGGGGGTTTATAGATTTCAGTTGAGCCCCTTCCTTAAACACTGGTGGAAATGCAGATTGTTATATAGGTATTGTTACAAAATATTTGCAAGTGTATGCAGTGGCAAAGAAATTCAGGCCGTGGAGTATAGTTCTTCCTATTGGTCCCCTCAGCGTTTGGTCCAGGTGTCCTGGACTTAGCAGACACAACTATCACCACCCGTGTGTGAGTACATATCATCATGGACCGGATACAGACCCCCACACGTACGGGTCTGTATGTCCGCGAGAGAGGGGGGAGTGCACGACCCTATCAATCCCCTCTCTCGTGCTGTCATAAGCCTGCATTAACTGTATCGTGCGGATCAGTGGTCCATATGACCGGTGATCCGCAGCAGTGTGGGAGCCCCCTCCCACACTGTGCACTTTGCATGCTTTCCCCCTGTCCACTTTAACAGGCGTAGGGGAAGCACATCCCATTTCCACTGAAATGGGCTCGGACGGAACAAAGCTCCATCCAATTCTTTGTATACTAGGCTTACTATAGTAACCCTAGTGTAACATCTGGAAGGCACATGGCCCTCCAGTGAAGTCAGGCCACTTACGCACCTTGCGTGCATAAGTGACCTGACGTTATTAGGTCAGGATTTGGTCCCATATTACTACGGCTCTAAGAGCTATACTTCAGTATAAAGATCTACACCGCTCTACTATTTTTGCACACAGTAGTCAAATATTGCTATTAATCATATGGTGGGACACTATTCTAACGTCATTATAGATACAGCTGTAATGGTAGCTCTATTAGCTTCTTATATCCCTATATATTAATTGAGGCTGCACGTACACACACACACACACACACACACATACATAACTATTGTCACACACACAAATACACATAACTATTATCACACACACACAAATACACATAACTATTGTCACACACACACAAATACACATA
>WWET01002782.1:131555-143437 GCA_011038615.1 Limnodynastes dumerilii | reverse complement strand
GGAATAACAAGTAATTGGATTTTACTGGCTGAACCTCCATTCAATACTTAATGGTTTGATTTCTAGTCTGAAAATTGGATTATACAGACAGTATAACATGACAACATATAACGCCACTTTGTTATACAGAAATTGTCATTTTACCAGGTGCTTTAAATCCAATTTGATTCTCTTTGCACTGTTATTTTCAGTATTATCTAATGAATGTCCTTCACATTACAGAATAGTCTCTGTTCTACCTGCTGGCACACTGTTTGTTCTAAGGGCAGTAAATAAGATTCAATTAAAGGAAATAGAAAAGAGTGAACAAAAATATGACATTTAGAAATACACAGAAGGCTATTCAAAAATAAAGCAGTGACACGAAAAAATTTAAACCCATTAGTTTACTAGCGGGGACCTTGCTGTTTCCATCCGCAATGCACACTATGGTCCAGATTTACAGTTACGTAGTCTTACGGACATAGTTTTAAGAATTTAGCTATTTACGCTGTCTACGTACCATTTCTGTACGTAGATTGCGTAAGCGCGGTCTTTAGACAGCGCTTATGCAATCTACATATAGAAATGGTACGTAGGTAGCGTAAATAAGCTACTACGCATGCTACGTAACTGTGAATCCGGAGACCTATATGCCATAGCTCCCAACCATGGTGGATGTATAATCTGGAGATATCTAGAAGAGGGCAGAGGTCAACTTGTCTTGTCAGGAATGAGGCCACATTACAATAGGAATATACTGTGGGAATGTATAGAACTATTAGCATGCCCCCCTTTTTAGGAGAGGAATAACCCCTAAAAAATAAACAAAAATGGTAATCAATGGCACTAGATGAATGTGCAATTTGAAAAATGGAGAAGAGTTTAGCTACTGCTCATACACCAAGTCCTGAGCCCTCAGTTGAATATTGGCACTAGATATTTCAATTCAGATGTCAAATGCCACTAATTTAGGCAGCGCAGTGACAGTCACATTGTTGCCTGCTGATCTAGTGTCTCCTTGTCTGACAATGAATTGTACTCCAGAAGCCTCAAACTTCCTGCTTGAGAATCAAGTTGCTGGGCATCAGAACATAATGTTGCTCTAGCTAGTGCCAGTTCATTTTCTACATATGCTTGCTGTTGCTTAGCAACAGGATGGAAATTTCCTTCCAAATTTCCTTCTGACTGTCAGTCATTGATTTCCATGTCACTGGTATTAAGCTATTTAAAGTACACTGGACCCAATTCACAATTTTACATGCCCAGCTAATGCATACTTGTTCATCATCCTGTATCCTGAACCATTTGCATGTGATACCCCACTACAGGATACTTACATACTCTATTGGCATTCCATCTGCTATGCCCTGCATTCTGGTTCATCTGCTTGTATGAGCATGGCCTCTATTTACTAAAAATTAAGAAGCGACTGATACCTTAGCCAGACTTGCTTCTCCTTGCTATGAGCCTGGCAACTCCATTCTTCATATTTACTAATAATAATTAGTAACTTACTGATACTCAACTCTCCTACGAGGTCCAGTGATTATCTATTAGAAGTTCACCGGAATCATTGTTTCTCTCATTAAAAAAAAACTCAATATAGATACATACATATTATTTATATTTGCATTTTATTACAACAAAAATTAAAGAAACCAACCTAGACAGAAAGTGATTTTGTAATTATTCTAAAAGTAAAAAAATAAATAAAAAGGGTGTGGGTCCCCGGAAAGAACGGTCCTATATCGATAGGGCCGTTTTCTCCCAGCCAGTTTCGAACTTGCTGTGATTTCGACTGCTTATGCCTCGATGAGGCATAGCAATCGATCCACAGAGCACCGAATGAGTATGAATGAAGTCCCAGTGCACGCACAGTGGCTTTCTTTTGGGACTTCCTTCATATAAACAAGGAACACTACTGGTGATTCCAGTGGCTAAAATATAAATGAAATATAAGTATGTGATTAATGGTCCAATGCTCCATTTTTTTTTTATTCATATAGGAATAAACTTGTTTGATTAAAATGCTGAAAATCTTTGTGTGTGAACAGCTTTAGCGTCATGTTTTTCAGATAAAGTCAAGTATATTGTGAATAGCCTGAACAGAAGCCCATCCTGCATTCTTTCTCCCATGCTGCACCAGCAGATTTGTGAAAAGGCTATAAATTGTACAGAACTGTAAACAATTGCATTGAAAAAAAAGTGAGTTTGCAAACCTGTAGTGAGCTTCAAACTGCATTGTGGTCAACAGAAATCAAGAAATGTATTGTATGTTGTACACAGCAAAACTCTGCTTGTACATAAATACAGAAAACAGTGGCTAACAACCAATATATGTATCTTTCTTCCTTAGAAAGTAGTCCTAGGCGCTAGAAATTGATGAGGCTCTCTGCCTATGAGTCTTAAAGTTACATATAAAGAAAAAAAGGTATCAGTCAGCGCTAAATGGACAAATATTAAGTACGTATCTTCACTAAAAAAATTGATTTATTAGTACAAATCTTGATAAATGTTTGGACAAATACACATAATACACATAATAAAATTCATATAACACTTGTTAGCTTGCCACAACATCATGCTCAAAAAATCCTTCTGAGGAAACGGTCAGCTAGACTGTGAAACGCGTCAAGGTCCTATTCCTGTTTATTGCACTAGCCTATTATCCTCGCACAACCAGTCAGTGAAGTTTTAGTGAAGATACGTACTTAATATTTGTCCATTTAGCGCTGACTGATACCTTTTTTTCTTTGTACATAAATATCAGGGCAGTGCCTGAGGATTCATATATGATCCTATAGCATTACTCATCACTTTTGCTAATGAATATCAGGGAGATTGTGATAGCACTGTCAAGGGGCTACGCCAAAGTGGTGTGGCCTGTATCATGAAAGAGGGGTGTTCTGTAAGGGTGCGGGTCCCCGGAAAGAATGGCCGTTTTCTCCCAGCCAGTTTCGAACTGGCTGGGATTTCGATTGCTTATGCGACGATGAGGCATAGCAATCGATCCACGGAGTACCGAATGAGGTGCTCCGAAGGGTATGCCTGAAAACTACCCCAACCCTTCCCCTAATTCTAACCCTCCCCTTCCATTACCCTAACTCTAATTCTCACTTCCCCGCAGCCTGATCCTAACCCACCATCTCCCGCAGCCTGACCCTAACCCTCCCTCCCCTACAGCCTGACCCTAACCCTCCCTTCCCGGCAGCCTGACCCTAACCCGGGAGTGGTTACTCACCTTTCCCTGCGTTCCTGCAGTGGCAGGGTAGCGGCGGCGGCGGTGTTTCGGAATCAGAATGGGTGAGTATGCCAATTCTGAATTTTTTTTTTTTAAATGTAGGAGTATTCGAAATAGGGACATCCAAAAAGGAACTTTTGGATGTCCCTATTTCAGAAATCCCTCATTCTATACGGAGACTGCAACCGGTTCTGTAAGTAGCAACACCCATGAGTGAATTGAGCAACTATCATATATCATTTAAAAAAGGTGCTATTAGTATTATTATTATTTTTTTTTAATCCTTGAGCCATAACAGTAAGTTTTTCTTATATTAGTTAGTTTGATTTCAAAGAATTATTTAAATTGCTATCTGGGCTCTGAATGTTTGATCTTCCTTTTCTGATGCTATTCTTTAGTTCACTTGGATGTGTGCTTTGGATCATTCTCACCACTGGAAGGTAATATTCCTCTTCAGAAGCCAGCAGGTTTTCCTTTTAAGAAGCCTGCAGGTTTTATGCCAAAATATCATGAGATTTATAACTATGCATTATAGCCTCTATGATCAAACTGAAGTGAAATAGCCCCAAAGTATGATGCTGTTGTAGAGAACTCACTGGTCCTGGGAGCAGCACAGGACATGTTGTCTCCTTGGGTTGCCAACAGATTATGCCAGGGACCAGTGATGAGAAGACACGTCACACTGGGATATTGCCACTGGCCAGTCACATTAGCTATCTGGATGTTAAATCAGGAATCACCATGGGCCTGATTCAGACTTAATAACGACAGCCAATTTACTCATGCTACACGCGTAAATCTGGCTGTGGGAACGCATGCGCGGCAGATATGTATCGTAACTCTGATCATACGTAACTCCGTACAATAGGGTGTGACATCCCCACGTAAGCCAACTATACACATTGTGGGCGGAGTGAAGCATTTCAATTGTACAGTATGGGCTGGGTTAGGCTCTTCCGTACAACAAGATGATATCTACAACAAGCGATATGCAAAGAAAAGTTAAGGTAGGGTTCTGAACACGTAAGTCAGTTAAGGTACATGCATGGGAGGGGAGCGCATTAAACTTAGTAGTACATAACTTAGGTACGTGTGCGTACATAAAATGACCTTAAGTCTGGATAAGGCCCCATGTCATTAACCCTGCTCCTGCTAGGTGGAATAAAAGCCACTACGCCGGGTGCGTATCTCTTTGTACAACGTGGCAAGAAAAGGAAAATCGAAGCTGGTACAGCCTCTGGAGTAACCCTGCATTCAGCCATTCACCCAGGGCTGTGACAGTGCTCCTAGGTGTCTGACTTGCAGTCTAGTTGGTGAAGGCAGTTCCTCCATAGACCACCAGAGAGTAAAGGAGCATAGGACCTTCTATTCATTCTCTTCCATTAACCACTTATTTCTCTCCCTAGACCACCAGGGGTTTAGGCCATATGGTGGCGCACACAGGGGAAGGTTTGTGGTAGCCCAGAAAAACTAAAAAATAACAGTGGCACAGATTCACAAGTATTGATTAAAAGAGACATAGATTAAATGAGGCCACAGAACAGGAAACAGGAGGCAAGGTGCACTACCCAGTATCAGTTATAATTTTGTTACCATAAAAAATGAGCGAGTTTTCCCAAATCTTATTATTACAAACATTTTACATACATTTAGCGAGGGGTCCATATATATTGATCAGTGTCACACACAGAAAAAGGTCCCCTTAGTCATGCATATATGTACAAACATGTTTTTCTCTTTTTTTGCCAATCATATTTCTATACTGATTAAATAAGCAGTGGGGCATATCACCTGCACATCCCTTGGTACCACCTTGCTAAAATTTAGTTGCAAAGAGCGTTAGAACTTGGTGCAATAAGCACCTGTCAAGACCACCAGCTATTGTGAAGTTGAGCTTTAGGCTAGTTTAGTTCCAATTTAGTTATATTGTTGTGATAGTATAGGATTGGTTTTCCCCTATAATGAGTTTGGACACTAGGCCCTAATTTAAGTAAAGTAAATTAAGTCAGGCTGTGTTAGGCTTCTTCACAGGTGCTTTGCAGAAGGGGTTGGGGGTGAAAACCACTAAGTGCAGGTGAGTGTTATCAAACCAGGCCCTTAGGCCCCCACCAGCAGTGGGAAAGGTAGGCCCCAGATACAAAATGTCTGATGTGGCCTATGCTCCGCCCACATTATCAAATATTTCCAAATCCCAATTTCCTGTTCCTGTCAGCCCTACCTTTTTTGTTTCTCTTGCAATGTCACATAGTGTTAATTGTGCCACCAGAGAGAGCTTGGTTGCATTTATCGGCATGGAGGACAGTGGCACAGTCAGTAACAAGGTAAGTGGAACGTTACCATACACACGTGGAAGTAGGACAAGTAAGCATTGGACTTGGTCATTATAGCCCTACCAAAGATCGGGTAATTTTAACTTCCTGTTTGATTAGGATTGCAGTGTCCCCACATTTGTCTATCTCCACGCGTATCCCTCTGAGTGTTCCTTTATTTACACGATTATCCCCAAGGCTCATCCTGGTTTTTGACTGTCTATTTTGACCATATATTGGCACATATTAACAGTTCAACTTTCAACATAGCATCTTGTAGTTACAGGCTCATATTCATTGATATATTGGCAGATTATATACATACATCATTTTATATACCTAATATATTGTTACGTGCGATTTGATGAATATTAAACTTTTTTAACTCAATTTGCCATTTGCCTTTTGTTGTTTTTCATTAGAACCAACACTAGTTATATATATATAGAAATATGTTTTTCTTTTCTACATAGCTCTGTATTTTTTCTATATAGGCATAAGTAAGCGTTGCTTTTTCTGTGTGTATTTGTAGGTAAACTACACATGCAATTACTTTATTTACGCAAGCTACGTTGGATTTTTGGCACGGAAATCCATTAGGCACGGATTTGAACTCCGTGCTTAGTGAGGTACATAAGAAGGGTGCGTGCCAGTCCTATATAAGAAGGAAGTTAAGAAAAATGGGTGGGGTAAGACATTTAAATGGTCTATTAAGGGCATGATTTAAAATGTACGTACGTAATTAAGCAAGTTAAGCACAAATATACACACAGACAGTTAAGGCCCTATGGACGCGGAAGTCCTCTAAAATTCGTAAGAGCGAGGGGAGTGTCGGGAGTTGCCTTTCCACATACTTGCGTATTATGGAAATCTGCCTGTATCCTCTTAAGTCTAAAATATTAGTAGTATGTGCAATAGTTTTTCTACCTTTTTGTAGTTTTTAGTCCTTTTATATTATAAAACATTATTTATAATAATGATGACAATAGAAATAATAAGACAGTTTCAAAGCAGCCATCCCTGCAAAAAGTCTTGGAAAGATGAATGTTAACAAGCCATTCACTGGCTCAGCATATTCTACATGTGTTGAAAAAATAATCCTGATCAAATGTAATCTATCCAAAAGTATGAGAGAAAGGGAAATATAAAAAGCCAGCGTAAGACGAAAGTTAAGGAACCATAACTGAAAGAGGATCAAGCTAAACTGAAAAGTCTTACAAAATCCTTGTTTCAAGTCTCTGTACTGTTTAACAGGATGTTTTATCATTGTATATACTTGAAGTCTCTCGATATTCTGAAATATGTATATCTTACCCTCATCACTAGGCCAAAAGAAAAGTATCCTCTACTTATATAGTATGTTCTACAATTCATAGAATCCAAAGTAAAGTCACTGTGGGCAGGATAAATATTTCAAATGGCAAATAAACGTACCAAAAACGCTCTCATATGATTGGTTGATCTGTGACATGCTAACACCCAATATTTTTTTTTTTAAATACTTTTTTATTGAAGCATTAATTGATAGAATACAAAACAATATCAATGTCAATCATCAAGGATACAAAAGTATATTGTTGTACCAGACTAGCCATATTTATGTAATTTAAGTATAATCAACTTAAAAGATGAAGAGAAGATGATAGAATCTGAGACCGTGACACTCTTCGTAATAATGATAATAACCAACGATAATGGGCTGGATCCAGACCTTTTAAGTGCATGAACTTAGTTACTCCTGGGCTAAACCATGTTGATTGCAGGGGAGTCATATTTTATCTGCTGCAAACAGTATTAGTGTTGAGAGGTGATGTTTCCTATCCCAAGTCTAAATAACAGTGTGATAGATAAGCTGGTCAGTATCTGTGTGCAGTAAGCAATTTAAAGATATATCCCTGCATGCAAAGAATACAATTAACTTGGCTCCCCCTGAAAGCAACATGGTTTAGCCCTTGAGTAACTAAGTTCATGCACTTAACAAGGTCTGGATCCAGCCCAATATCATTAATAGGGAAAGCAAGTATTACTAATTTATTGTCCAAGTTATAGGGGGGGTCTTGACAATGAGTGAGGGTGGCGTACCATGTGGTAAGTTGGAAGCTAGACCATATTTGATGTTATCCTAAAGAATATCAATGAAACTCTTCCATGTCTGAAAGAGGTTTTCGACCCTGGTCTCATTTTATGTTAATGATTCTAGCCGATCCATACGGAAAATATGATACATTTTATCTCTAAAGAGGGAAATAGGAGGAGGTAGTCCCGCATCCATACTTGTAAAATGCATTTTTTGTCCGCCACTGAGATAACTAATAGTAGTTTTCTACAGCCTCTCTTAATCTTATGTCCCTCTGTGAGTATGCCAACGATGGCCCATTCAGGAGTTAATAGAAAAGGTTCCACTAGAAGGTCTACAGAAAATTTCCAAACCCGAAAACAAAACTGTTTGGTTATGGGGCAATCCCAAAGGCAATGGCGTAAATCCGCCTCAGGAGACCCACATTTAGGACGAAGGTGGCTAGATGACAGGCCAATTTGGGCACAGCGTAGTGGGGAAAGATATGTCCTATGATAAACATTTCGAAACATATGTGAGTACGTTACAGCAGGGATTCAGTCCAACCTAGTCATACTCGGGTCTACATTTCCACTTGTTTTGGTCTTACTCTCAAACTCTGGAATAGCTCCCTATACCAGGATAATTGACCACTGCAATGTGCTTTTTGTTTATTTATGTTTCAGATTGAATTGAAAGGAACTTTCTTAGTGCCCCCATCTTCTTAAAATATAAAACTGTTACCTTTACATCATGAAATGGGAAGATATTTAGTTTATTTGTTCTGGCAAAACTACAAATATTAAAGCAGGTAAGTTATGGAACCATGTTCAAGATAAAGTTTAAGATCTTGTCACTTACTTTCTGTGATCAGGACTGTGAATTGGCCTCTCAAGGTCATCTATTTTCCTACAGTTTAAGCAACTTCCGTTGTGTTTTGAGTCATTGTCCTGTTGAAAGACGAACTTCATTTCCAGTTTCAGAATTTTGGCAGAGACTAGTAGATTTTTGTCCAGGTTTAAATTGTAATGTGCACCATTTATTTTACCACTGATGCTGACAAGATTGCTGAACCTTAGTGCTGAAAAGCAATCCTTTAATGTGAGGCTGTCACCACCATACTTATAGGTTTGGATGATGTTACATGTCTGATGTGTGGTGTTTGATTTACTGCACACATGCCTTTTATGGGTCAGGCCAAAAGGTTCCACTTTCTTTTTGTCAAACCATAAGACTGCCTGAAACTTCTCAGCCTTTTGTATTCTGCTTAAGGGAAATGAAATGTTTTTCTTTTTCAGCAAAAGCTTCTTTCTCCCATAAGTGCTGTTTTGTAGAATGTCTTAGAGATTGTTGACCCATGTTCAACACCTGTCAGTGTAGTCCTTCACTTGTGTAACTCATTCAATGTCACAGTTGGCCTATCAGTAGTTCATCTAATGTGTCCTTTTCATGTCTGGCAACTAAGTTTTAGGCTGGCGGACTAATCTAGGCAATGGAATTGTAGTCTCCTACAATTCCAAATAATGGACAGCATTGACCCCAGGAACGTTAAAATGATCTTGTTCCCTTTCCCGGATTTGTGAATTTCTATACTCCTATCTTGTTTGAGATGGTCGTAAAACATAATTTTTCATCTCCATTACAGAGAGAATGCTATTTAGATTTAAAAATGAATGAGTAACGCAATCAACT
The DNA here is from genome assembly GCA_011038615.1 of Limnodynastes dumerilii. Classification (NCBI taxonomy): domain Eukaryota; kingdom Metazoa; phylum Chordata; class Amphibia; order Anura; family Limnodynastidae; genus Limnodynastes; species Limnodynastes dumerilii. Next base: position 134,157 of record WWET01002782.1, on the reverse strand, counting down.
AATCTAGCAGTTCCCAATATTTTAGGTATTGTTACCTTATATGTATTAATTTCAAGTACTACTTTGCAAAAACAAAATGTATTTAATAGAACACAAGTGATTTATTTTATTATTACTCTCCATAACTATATCCCCTCCCATTTTCACAAGCCTAGTAAACTACTTCTTCTAATGTTTTGGTTGTTTTTAGTCAATCATGATTCCTCCTGGTGACTTAACATCATAGTCTTAACACAGAGAACAAGGAGCCTAGAACCACTGCAGGATATCACTTTACAGGTGCGCCAAAGTTGCCACCACTTTGTCTGACACGTGGTATCCCAGAGAGTTGGTAAGTATGATATAAACAGATGCAAAGTGGTATAGATCCTGTCTCAATATCTGGCGTTAAGGTTTAGTTAAACATCTGGACAGGTGACTTAAATTATGGAAGATATTTGGTTGAATGAGGGTAGGCACGTATATTTGTAATACATAATGCAAAATATTACATATGGTGATTGTCTTTTAAAAAATGGGGTGCCGTATAGTTGTATATAAGTCAGTTTCAATGGACATAATATCTGTGTTATAAAATCCTTTTTTACTTTCAGACCACTTCTTTAGAAAGAATGTTTATTGGCAGACATTCAAAGAACTGATGTCTCATATGGGAAAACTTAAATACGAGAGTTCACAGTTCAATCTTTCGAGATCACTGACTGTTCAAAATATTAGGATTAATTTAATTAGAAGGTAATTAACCATTAGTTAGCTATGAATTACACATACAGTGTAAACTAAAAACCTTTCAATCAGCATTTCTCAGGGAGAAATGTTTTACATCCTTGTTCTAATAGCAATATCATCTGGGACCAGGTAGGAAAAAATGAAGCCACTCATTGAGAACAATCTCTACTGTTACTATTGGAAGCTTACCATGTTAAACATAACTGAATCATGTGCAAGTCATTTTAGCAACCCCATTTTATAAAACTCTCAGATCAAAAAGTCATTTGTGGATTCCTCCTTCAAGAATTATAGTACCCTGACAAACACTGATCCTCACTCTCCATGAGAAATGACATCTCCGTGTATAACTGTTATTAAGAATTAGTTTACATTGCAAAAATACAGCCATTGTATTATGGAGTAGAAAAATGCAACATAATGAATATTTAAACAGAAAAACAGTTGTGAATATAGATTGAATTTCTACCTTGAATATTTTTCTCAGTCACTTTAATAGTATGGTGCATAGAAGCACAACATTCAAAGCAATTACGGGCCAGATTTACTAAGCTGTGGGTTTGGGAAAGTGGAGATGTTGCCCATAGCAACCAATCAGATTTTAAATGACATTCTAAAGTATGTAAAAAGAAAGTGAGAGCTAGAATCTGATTGTTTGCTATAAGCAACATCTCCACTTTTCCAAACCCCACAGCTTAGTAAATCTGGCCCTACATGTCTTACTTAGGTCACTTTCTTACAGGTGAGTGGTAATCTATGAGCTGAGTGTTCCCAGTTTTCCAGATTTTGAAGGTTAGAAGATACTCTAACCTAACATACTAGTTTTCTCTAAACAAAAAAGGAGCTGGTGACTGGTTTCAAAAGGCTATCAGCCTGCCTTGTGTATGGCCAGCTTAACACAAATTACATAGTTCTAGACTTTTCTTTACATGTACTAGATCGATGCACACACACGGGCCCTGATTCACACATGGGCCATGATTCACACTTAATTGTTGATTTTTTTTACGATCAGTTAGATTGTGTATACCCAGAACCCAAATATACGCATGAAAACAATGGCCGACTGATTCACATACATGGATGTCAGACTTAGGTTGATGCACGTATCAGCACGGAATGAGTCCCGCATGCGTGGCTAGAGGGGCAAGACTCCTAATGCAAATGGGCTTCACACGAGCTACTAATGTACAGTATGGGCGTTCCAACAGAGTTAGGACTGATTCACAGGTAGGAGAGCCTTGCGTAAACTAACATATACACAGGAAAGTTAAGGTAGCCCTCGACCACTCGTAAGTTGATAAACCGTATTGTTTGCTGTGAGGCCATGCGTCTTCTCTTACTTAGTTCTTACATGCAGCTCTATTTACTACAGCTTTAAAAAGTTCATTTTTGGAGTTATGAAGTTATAACTCCAAAAATTAACTTTTTTCTATTTACAACAGCTGCACCGCCATGGAAATCACCAGTTTCCATGGCCATGCGGCAAAACTTCGCTTGTCCTCGCCGGCCCGTTGTTTTCAATGGGGCTGGCTATTTACTAACCCTCAGAGCGGAGTTTTATACTCTGCTCTGAGAGTTAAAATAACGCCATTTCAGACTGGCGTTTAGAATTCTCTTCCAGCAATCTCCCCATAAAACCCCCTTTTTCTCCCCCTAATAGCTGTTATTAGGGGGAGAAAAAGGGGTATATGTATGGGTAGACCGCTGGAATATAAGTAAATAACGTTGTCTTGAAAAATGTAAATAAAAAAAACAATAGAAATTAAAGAACACAACAAAATAGCTTTAAATACTTACCGGACCGAAGACGCGTCTGCCCGCAGGTGCCGGTCCCGACATGGAGAGCCTGCACATGCGCAGTGCTTCTCAT
>WWET01002782.1:121051-131231 GCA_011038615.1 Limnodynastes dumerilii | reverse complement strand
GGTGTGTTGCTGCTGCCGCTGCTGTATAAGCCAGGGCGACCAGATACTCAAAAATTTATCTTCCTTCTCATGTATATAGTGAGTAATACGTTCCATATGGGCCATATACCAAATCGACTGAAACAGGGCAGACATCGAGGGGGGTTCTAATTTCTTCCACCGTTTAGCTACCAGGCATCTGGCTGCCGCCAGTATATGACTAGCTAATTTTTGAGAGGCTTTGTCCAGTGCCTCTGTAGGGTAGCACAGCAGAAATACCCAGGGATCCTTACTAATCTGGCATGATAGTAGGGACGACAGGAGGGAAGCCACTCTGTTCCAAAAGAGTTCAATTTTGGGGCACGTCCACCAGATGTGTTGTTTATCTTTTATAATGTTTATTTTTTTTATGTTTTATGAAAGTCTCTATATGTAGTGGATCATTATATTTCTAAATTCATGTAGTATGTGTTTATGGGCCTGATCCAGACCTACAATGGTACACTGAGCGGTCTAACGCTCAGCGTTCCATCGCTTCCCTCCCCCGACACTCCCCCTTGCCCCAGCGTATGATCAATCGCTTACGCTGGCTGAAGGCTACCCTAACTTCAGCCGGCGTAAGCGACTGTTAATACGCTGGGACGGTGGCGTTGATACGTTAATGCCGCCCTCCCAGCTTCATTACCCTCCCCCCGCCTACCTGCACTAACTTCCGCGTAGTAACGCTGGGGACTGAAGCTACGGATGCCCGAGCCACGATTGGGCATTTACGCAGCTATGCCGGGCAACATCTGCCCGGTGCATGTGCAGATCGTCTTTTCAGACGATCTTACGCTCCTGGCCGACGTATTATCGCCAACCAGCATAGTTCTGGATACGGCCCTATGTGTATTGTTATGTATGTCATAATTATTCCTATTTCAAGTTGTATTTTTAATACCCCGAAAACCTTCTCAATGATTCATTAAATAAGGCAAAAAATTTAATTCATAATGATCTATTAGTCCCAAAAAATAAGAACAATAAAAAAGAGACAAGATCTGACATTGGACATGATAGAGAAAAAAATAATTTCATTTCAAAATTTAACAATAAATCAAAGAGTTTAAGTGCAGTAATAAAAAACAACTTTCATTGGTTGAAGCAGGACTTGGTCCTGGCTCCCCTCATTGGCGATTAACCAAATATTATTTATAAAAAAAATAAAAAAAATAAAAAATGTGGGTATATAGCCTTAAAAATTTCTCTGAGGCTCCCCTAAAATAAGAGGCTGCTTCAGGTGCAATAAGAAAATATGCCTTACATGTTCTCATATTCTCGATGGGATCTCCACTATTAACTCTTATGTAGGGAACCTTTCTTTTCCTATTCAGGAATTTATCAGTTGTGAGACCTCGTTTGTCATCTACGTGCTGCAGATAGTGTCAGAACAGCTCTTTCAGACACAGTTTCCTTTTTGCTGATATCTCATTCTACCAAGGAGATAGAACAACGAGGAAATTGAAAGAACGGTTTCAGGAACACAGAAGGAATATAAGTAGGAGTTTAAATACATATACCCTTTATAGACATTGTTCGAAATTTCATCAAAGTAACCCAGCAACTATAACTGTCTGTGGGATCGAACATATAAGTACCACGGATAGGGGGGGAAACAGATACAATAAACTGTGCCAACGTGAAACATATTGGACATTTAAACTTCAGACCCTGGTACCGGATGGTCTAAATGACATGGTGGGATTCAGAGACACAGGTTATTAGTACACTGAATAGGGTCCTGGACTTCCATTGTCACATTTCATTGTAACTGTTTTGGTGATGATTTGGGGCCCCATTGATATTGAGACAATGTTAGGATAAGTGTCCCTCTCAAAGGTCCTATTTTTAGGTATATATTAATGTCGATAATTGGGATAACCATCTTCAAGGGTACTGCAATCTTTAGGTATTCTATTTCCTGTTTACACGATTTTCTTTATTATTTATTATTTTTATTCTTCACTTGATACTTTTTTGTCATCATACTCATTTATATTTTTATTTTTCATTATTTTTTATTTTTTCATTTTTCATTTTAAATTTTTTGTTTTTCTATTTATATTTTTTCTATTTTTAATGTTTATTTTTTTTATTATATTATTATTATATTATTATTTATTTTATCAATTTAAATGTAACACAATTTACATCATTAAGTGTATTTTCACTGTTAGGTCCAGTATGACCTCTGATAATATATGAATTACACTGGGGTTTAGTATGAAAGAGAGTTGAATAAGTATAGTTAGTATTTTTTAGATTCTGTATGAATTGTTGTTTATGGTATTTTATTTATGTATAGTCAAATTTTTACTATGTTGATAATAATATCTTTAGTTTTTCACTGATACATTAAACGATATGTATATTATTTCTTTTCGAGATATTCTTATATATATTTTCAGTAGACAGGATAACCATATGTGTGAAATATTCTCTACTATTGATAAGATTGCTTACTTGTCTTGTAGAATGATATACTATATATTATATGCGCTAAAGTCCGGTAATGATGGCTATTTTGTGGTGAATTTAGTTGTAAATTAAAAGTATAAAATAACAATACCTTATATTTTGCAAATTAATATGAAAATTATGGTGATTACACCTTATCTTATCTTGTACTTCATATAACAGTTCTATTATATTTTTTATATTTTGCAAACAAATCTGAAAATTATGGTGACTACACCTTTAAGTGATTTAGAATCAAGCAGCAGAGTTTATTAATATAAATATGTTAGTATTTAGTATTTTAAAATAAGTATCTAATGTATCCTCTATCCAGACAGTATAAATTGACCACCCATAACCAGATATATGTTAAGGATTGAAGATCGATATTTAATCACTGGACGCAACTTCACCTATGTGACCTGGATAAAAGGATCTGACCACCTAAACCTTTCACATTGCTTTGAGAAAGTCCTGTGATAGGACGAAACGCTACAGAGAGAACACCCACTTGTGACGTGACCAAACAGCTGACTCTATTTCAAATTTGTGCAAGCGGTCTTCGGTTCCAGGAATGTGAACCACGGGTGGCCTCCGGCGTGCTCTATTACCATCGCTACTCCTTGGAAGAAATTATCCTGTCCCTGGACCGCAAGTATGTCACACATTGGCATTGAATAGCTGTGAGTACTCCAGCATTACACGCGGCAGCGTGCTGTAGACATTACGGCTGGTCTCCCATACGGATCTCCCATTTGCCTTACTATTATTACAATTGCAGCAAATGAGATTTGGATTTCCATTGTTTCCCAACTGGATATTGAGATCTCTACATAGAGACTAAGCCTCTTAACGGGAGTGGTGTCATCTATACCATACTCTGGACATCAGGATCTCTTTTTAGAGACCATACTTCCTCAATGAGAGAGGTGTTATTTATATTAATTGGAATTATATTCTCTGGAGACAGTATTACATCAAATAGCCCACAGTATCTCTACAGTTTGAACTGTACTCATTATTCAGCCTATGAATTTATGCACATTCATTATTAGTCACGCTGGTCACACTGCTCAATTGTTTATGAATGTTTATATATTTTTTTTGTTAGTAAATAAATTTTGAAATTTTATTCTGCTGCTCGATTTTTCTTGTTTCAATAGTGGCGATATTTATCTACCATTTTAGCACGGTGGTATTTTCTTGCCTTTTCTTGTATTTTTAATGGTTACTTTTGTTCACATGCACGAACCTACATATACGCAGGAAAGACTTACGTCCTTACAAAGGGGGGTATGGTTAATTGATTTCCTTATTTTTTCTGAATCGGTATTGTGGATTATTCGCGTGCGTTTATTTAGGTAAATTTGCATTTTAACTCTTAACTGTGAATCGGGTCCATGGACAGTAGCCGTAGTTTTAAAGTGACATATCAGACTGAAGCTTTCACCTTATATATCAGATCAGAGTATGGCAGTGCCTTAAAAGAAAAAAAAATGGGATGTATTTTAATTAATCTATTCTGGAAGTAATATACTAATAAACTTTTTATATTTTAATAAAGCTGTAGAAGCATACCCATTTACTACTGAGCTATGTTGTACCAGTTAATTGCATAGGTGTTGTAAAAATGATCCTAGTGAACTTGATATATAACATAGTCCCCGTTTTGTTGTATAAAAAAAGGAATAAATAAAAGTGTATTTAGACAAATTTTTAAATGCAGATTTCACAGATAGTTTTGTTACTCTGCCCAAATTTACTATTGTGCTAAATAAAATGTGACATAGGTGTTTTGGTTTCTTTATACATATTGTTTTTCTTAATAATACATAACAAATAGCTGTGCTGGCTAATTTTATGATGTACTGAGCATGAGTCATACTATGCATATTAATGATTCTTCAAGGGCATATAAATCCCTTTTACGTTAACTGTGGTGCAGCACTAAGTAAATTATGTTTTAAAAGGAGTGTGCCTTTATGTCTGCCCACTTTCTCAGCATACTACCAATCATTGCTGCATGTGATTGGTCCTTATTATGTATCCAATCCTACATCTTTCCTAGCTATATTATTGAAAGATCTTATAAAATATGTGTCTCTAGTTTTCCATAAGAATGTACATTAGTTTTGTATTTCATATATGTATACTTTCAAGGAAGGCTCCAGACTAAAAGTCAAAAACCTAAGGTAGATTCTGATTGACAGAATCCCGTCCCTGCAAATGGCAGTGGTTAAAATCTGGCTGTATAATATGACTTCTGACTGGTCATATTAGTCACACAACAACTTCACAGCTTATTTAATATCTGGAAATGGTTCTACAGTTGTGTATCAAAAGGCACCACTGCAATAGGTACATCCAATGAGACAGGAGAGAGTTCTGTATTTGTCTGGCTTAAATTCTAAAAATAAATGTTACACCTCACTTCAGCATTGGGAAGATAAATAAAGTTTTAATATTCATTTTTTGTTACTTGGATAGCCTAGTAACAATTAAATATTAAAATACGGTATGTACTCTTGTACTATTATTTTAAATGTCAATAATCCTTACAAAAAATCATCTAGACAATCCTATTAAGGTCCTATATTCATCTCCAATCATCTGGCCTATTCAAAGTTAATTTGTGTTATATTAAGCACAATGAGGCAGATCCAGAACAACATTTCCGTGCGTATTTACACCTGGCAAAGACGTAAAAAGTCGATTTGGTATGTACTGAGCATGCGCACGACAGATGATATGCTACGTAACATAACTCTGAGCGCAAGGACCTTTCACGTATCAGTAGCGTAAAAACGTTCTAGGGGGCATGCCAATTTTACAATAGCCGAAAGTACGATGAAATTACGCAATGTAGTCGGGGTTTGCATATAAATCGTACAGTATGGGCGTGCTTAGCGGCGTAACTATGAGCTGACTATACATACGTGTGCGGACATATGCGGTTACCCTGCCAAAATTTAAGGTAGGGTTTAGAAAGCGTAAAACAGCCAAAGTACGTACATGCAGGGGGAGTGCCTAGGGGAGTGTATAGAAGGCACACTCGCGTAAATACGCTACGCTAGTAGATTGCAAGCGGAGTTCTGGATCAACCCCAATGGCCCTGATTTAGAGTTTGAAGATAAGAGAGATAAGTTACACCTGGGCAAAACTATGTCGATTTCAGGGCAATCAAATTTCATCTGTTGCAAACCGTATTATAGTTGAGCGGTCATATTTCCCAGCCGAAATCTAAATAACAGTGGAAAAGTGAAGCTGGTCAATATCTATGTGCAATAAGCAAAAGCTAAGTATTCTGCCTGCATGCATAGAATAAAATGAATTTGATTTCCCCTGAAATCAACCTGCTTTTGCCCAGGAGTAACTTTCCTCTTTTATTTTCAATCTCTAAATCAGAGCCAATTAGAAAATAAGAGGTGATGTGACAATGCCCTTATGTCCTGAATGCACACTTTATTGTGGAATGATGCTCACACACAAAATGAGATTCAGTAAAATGATGCCACACCTGCCTGGTGTAACTAGGAGTCAAATCTCTAAACTGATGTTATGCAGGTGCTTGGGAACATCCTAAGGAGGAAGCCGTCAGTTCGATGCATTTGCTCATTTGGAACCAATTATGCGTTGCAGTTGTATTACTTTTTAATGAGATTTATTGCACCGTATGGAGATTACTGGCCCAAGTGTAAATCATTTAATGGACGGCAGCATGTGTGCGAGTCTCTTGAGAGAAACAACATCTCTTTGCAGAAAGAGATTCCTGATAAAGAGGCATGCACCAGTTCTCTGAGAGATAATGGTTTATATACGGGTGTTCTATAGACATAAAGGGCCAGATTTACTAAGCTGTGGGTTTGGAAAAGTGGAGATGTTGCCCATAGCAACCTATCAGATTTTAGCTGACTTTCTCTAGTATGTAAAAAGAAAGTGAGAGCTACAATATGACTGGTTGCTATAAGCAACATTTCCACTTTTCCAAACTCACAGCTTAGTAAATCTGGCCTAAAAAGTGGGACATAAGACCAGAAACTGGACACCGTCACATTCATGTAAATTTTATTTTACTACACCAATGAAAAATAAATAGCAACAGTTATGCAGCCTGGCATCAATCTACTGAATATGTAAGTAGGCAACCATTATGTTCCAAAGGATGCAACTGCATACTGGGACTAGTAAGATTAGGCTTAGTGAAGAAAAATGGATGTCTCTACATATATCTATGTCTAACAGCATAAACCAAACCACTTATAACAAAGAATAGCTTGGGGGTAGATGGTGATAGCAGAGGCTTAAAGATGGCTCTAATGGTACTATAATATTTTCTATTGCATCTTCAGAGCTACATGTTTGTAAAATCTGGTGTATTTCCTCAGTTTAGCTCCTTCTAACATGATGTTGTTTTTCACACAGGAAAAAGGTCTGCTTGCTCTTTCAAAATGGATCGTTTCACTGTCTGCTGATTAAATGTGCATTTGACTTATGAGGAACAGAACACTGGTAAATAAATGAAAGTAAAATAGATTTATTTTTAAGACTTCTCTGTGCTGGCTGTACTCTGCACCAAGAACGACAACGATTAAGTTCTGAGTATGTGACCTGTTACACACTGTGCTTGTATGTCACAATATTACTTGCAGTAGTGACATCATATTAGCCTAAAATATAGGAGACCCGTAGTCTCTGGGGTCACCCTCAGCTTCCCGCAATTTCATTTTTCATTAATTTTTCCCACTCTTGACCTATCACTTATAAATTACATATTATGAGATTGGAAATTACACTTCATTCCTTGCAGCAGTTTCAAGGTCTGCAAGGGGTCTGCTTGGTGACATAGTTGGTTACAGATTAGCTGCGTGTATGTGTAAATCTTTTACAGTATATGGCCGAAAATCATTTGTGGCTCTTTATTGAAGTAGAAATGCAGAGCACAGCAAATCTTCCCCATCTGTTTGTCCTTGTCAGCAAAGATATGACCAGCTCACAACTGCCAACCTGTTTCATCTCTATGCTAATTGCCCCCCCCCCTCCCCAAATCTGACCTGTCACCTATCTCTCAGCCAATCTTACATCCATCTCCTACAAAATATGAATGATAAAACCACATATTGTTAATCCAGCCATATCGGTAGCACGTATACTCCAGAAAACAGTATGCTGTTTGTAAAGTGAACCAAGGAAAACATTGCTTCTGTCTTGGGGTATGGAGTGAATATATATTTGCAAGTTACCTATTCAGACACATTTTGCTACAGCCCATTCTTAACCCATGTCCCTGTGAGTGCCTGCTGAATGCAGTAAATGTAGTTGCTATAGCAACATTTGGTGGACTCTAACAGGTTGAATACTGATACATTTTGCACTATAGTATTGTTACAATGCTCTAGAGAAGATCTTTGCCTCTTATTTTGTCATTTTTGTAAAACACGTTTTCATTCAATTGTGTTCTGCATGTTACAGCAATCTTATTTCAAGATTATTTTTTAATTAAAAATGTAACAGAAGTGTCACTAATTAAAACAAGACTCCTTGCAAGAACTTACAGTATTTAACTATTATGACTAAATTATTAAAAGTTTTATTTGATGGAAATTTTGAAAGCAGAAATTGCACATAGATGATGTTTTTTAAATTTAGTTTTTTCTATGATGTATCTATATTAGCTATCCATCTACAAATCAATATCTCCTTTTCAAGTGCTCTCTGTTTGGAAAACAAATATTGCTATCAGGCACAGACAGACGCGTCTGTTTGCGTTTTGGGCAAATGCCATGTGATTGCAGAGACGGAGGATATCACAGTACAGACAGAACCTAGAGGAACAGTTCAAGTCCAGCTTTGGTTGTCATTTTAGTCCAGAAAAATAATTAGAAGCTTAAAGAGAAATACTACATAAAATTGGAAATAGCAATATTCAGTTTACAGCCTGTACTTTGTAATAAACAACGTTTGCTAGGTTGGGATACAAAATAAAAAGGACGATGGGGATGCCATAAATATTTTTTATATAGGTTTCTAAACATATTATTTTGTTTAATGTGTTAATAATATGACCACTACATGTGGCGATATTATGAAGCATGCTGAACTATTGAAAGCTTCATGCAGATAATAAAGATAAACTGCTGTTAAGACAAAGCAGGTCAGATTTAATTTTGGAAACAGTAGAATAAACTCCATAATTCTACAACTTTTAAAAGTACTTTCCAGAAACCTTTTCCACTTCCCCATTGAATTCATTTTTATCAATGAGATCCCCTTACCATACACATCACATGATTTGCAGTCATGCGCGGGACCAACCATGATGTAGGGCATTTAGGGTAAGCCAAAGAGTTCTACCAAAGAGGAGGTACAGTAAACATACTGGACCTGATTCACACTTAAGAATCTTCTTAAAATAAGAACGTAAAGTAACTCCTGGGCAAAACCATGTTGTTTTCGGGGGCACTTTAGACTTGGGCTGGGAAATATCACCTCTCAACACTAATGCTGTTTGCAACAGATGAAATATGACTCCCCTGCAATCGATATGGTTTAGTCCAGGAGTGACTTTAAGTTCTTATTTTAAGAAGATTCTTAAGTGTGAATCAGGTCCACTGAGGCTAATTATTATTTGATGTTAGAGGAAAATGAGCCTGTACTACAATATACATAAATCAACCAAAATATTTAACTACCTGCCTAATAATGTGTAGGTTCCACTCGTGTTTCCAAAACAGCTCTAACTTATCGAGATACAGACTCCAAAATATGTCTGAAGGTGTCTTGTGTGTTACACGCTGCAGTATGGCAGCAGCGTGTAATATTATCATTGTTCTGTAGCATTACTTTTTGCTAAGGATCCTAGCGGATTACCTCGCAGCTGGGATGCCATAGCTGAGGATTGGCTGTGTGTATTTAGCAGCCAATGGAAATGTAGCTCTCCCCTTAAATAGCTGTCAGTTATATTTAACCACCTGTACTTACCATGTTACTCCTCTGCACGCCAGCTTGCCTGGTCAATCTAGTGCATACTCACCCGTACTTACCTTGTTTACTCCACTGCACACCAGCTTGCCTGGTTAATCTAGTGCATACTCACTAAACCTGTACTTACCTTGGTATTCCTCTGCACGCCAGCCTGCCTGGTCAGTCTAGTGCATTCTTTGTGGCCTTGTCTGCACACCAGTTATTTGGACTATTCTGTGTCATTCCTTTTGTCCCTACCTACCCAGTCTGTTATATGCTCTTCAGCTGGCCTGGCTGTTATTGACCGGTCTTTTGCATCTGTGCTCCCTATTTATATAATCGGCTCCCTAGCCTGTCTATGAGGTACTTTGTTGTGGCCTCCTAATCTCTCTGTCCCTTTCTCTGCAAAGTTGTACACTGAGGACTGCGGCCGGCTACTGGGGTGCAGCCAAGTCCATCTCCACCATCAGGGGCTCTGGTGAAAACAACCTAGTAGTTAGACTCTGCCTCTGTGGGTCAGTCTCATAACACTGTGGTATCTAGCACCAAGACAGTATCAGCAGTGCCTTTAAGCCCAGTTATATGCTAGCTGGGACCTCCATGGCTTTTACTTGTTTTTCCAGCACATCCTACAGATGCTCAGTTGGATTAATATCTGGAGAATTTGAAGGGCAACTCAACACCATGAATTCTTTGTCATGTCTCTAACCATTCCTAAACAAATTTTGTGGTAAAGCACAAAATC
>WWET01002782.1:94086-111173 GCA_011038615.1 Limnodynastes dumerilii | reverse complement strand
CTGTCTGGCTATACAGCGCTGTATAGTCAGACAGGGAGAGAGGACATAGCGCTGCAGAGCCCCACACACTGACAGGCTGCAGCGCTATGTATAGCCAGATAGAGGGAGAGAGGACCGAGCGCTTGCAGCCTGTCAGTGTGAAAGCTGGGTCTCCTGTCAAGATTGACAGGAGACCCAGACAATCAGGAGAGACTGTTTATCGGCAGCCACATGCTGGGAGCGATAATCGCTCTAGTGTGTGGCCAGCTTAAGTTCTCAGAAATATAAACCTTTACCTGCTGTTTAATAGTTATTTAATAGAACTAAGGGTATCGAATTGCAGCGTATTACAGCTACTGTATGTACCCAAATACACTGCACAAGTGCAGGGATGTACAGTGTAATGCTAAATGTAAATGGAGGTTCTGATTAATCTGAGTTCCTCTGTTAGATTGTAAACACAAAATAATTGCAAACCAAAGACCTTATGTTCAATAAATAAAGTTAGGGGACTTACACAAGCCCTATACGACCATTACATATTCTCGCACATATGGGGCCTCATTCATTTAAGGCGATTTTTTGCTGCGATTTTAAATCGCACAACATTTTTTTATTCAAATCGCGGGATTCATTAAGAATCGATTTGACCGCGATTTAAAAGAAATCACGCGAGTTGCTGCGATTTATAAAGGGCTAAATCGCAGTGGTTTTCTATTAGCCCTTTAAAAAATTGCAGCAATTTGCGTGATTTAAAAAAAAAAACTAAGTGCTGCATGGCTGAAAGCCTTAGCCATGCTGTGCTGAGAGAACTACAAGGCTAAGCATTGCTTAGCCTTGTAGTTCTATCAGTGTCAGCATGGTAAGGCTACGTGTGGTGTGTGTAAAAAAAAAATACAGTAAGCACCAAACATACATAAACACATTACATTAAGTTTGCATGTAAAAAATAAAGTTTCCCGAACTAATTATGTTCCCTAATGTGTGCACTTATCTCCGGTGGTCATCTTCTCCTAATCTAAGCGTATGGATGCAGTGTGTGTTGTTTAAAAAGAATAAAAATTTTGGGCACTCACCGTTTGATGTCATCAGTCTTGTAAAGCGTTGCTGTATGTGCTGAATCTTCTTCTGTTGATTGCAGTCTGTGTTCCGCTTGATTGGAGTCACTGGTCCGGTTCTCTGGGCTCTTCTCCACTTGCCACGACGGGGACACCTCCTCTTCTTCTGCGATGCCTGTTCTAATCACCATTTGGTCGCTAGGGGGCAGTGTTTTATATAAGAGATGACGTCAGAAACACTAGAGCACCACTGTAACTGACGTCATCTCTTATATAAAACAATGCCCCCTAGTGACCAAATGGTCATTAGGAGCAGCATCGCAGAAGAAGAGGAGGTGTCCCCGTCGTGGCAAGTGGAGAAGAGCCCAGAGAACCGGACCAGTGACTCCAATCAAGCGGAACACAGACTGCAATCAACAGAAGAAGATTCAGCACATACAGCAACGCTTTACAAGACTGATGACCTCAAACGGTGAGTGCCCAAAATTTTTATTCTTTTTAAACAACACACACTGCATCCATACGCTTAGATTAGGAGAAGATGACCACCGGAGGTAAGTGAACACACACTGCATCCATACGCTTAGATTAGGAGAAGATGACTACCGGAAGTAAGTGCACACATTAGGGAACATAATTAGTTAGGGTTAATGTAATGTGTTAATGGTAATGTTTAAACATAAACATTAAAATAAAAAACCAAGTAAAGAGCGTTCAACTTACCTGCCCTTACCTTTCTCTGCAGTCCTGGAGATGAAGTCTGCACATGCGCACTGTATTTAACTTATGGGGCTCGAAAATTTTGAACTTCCAAAAGTTAGCCACTGCGCATGCACCGGGACTTCATCTACAAGTGCAGCAGAACGTCTCCAGCGAAAGCCCCGCAGACCATCATAGGACGTCGCTGGAGGGGTAAGTATTTGTAAATACTACCCGCAAGCCTGGCTGCTATCATTTGCGCCTCTTGTGCTAATAATAGTGAATGGACCTCTATGTCACTGAATTAGAGGGAGAAGAGCACAGAAATCCTTCACAGCGGTGCAGAAATTGAAGGATTATAGATTTAATGGCTGTTGTGTACACTACTATAGTAATCCTCCCAAACTTAGACTGATATTGAGGTAAGTTCAATTATAGGTGACTACTGAGTAGAAATGGTCTTGACAAGACTTAGGTAAAAAGCAACGGCTCAGTGCAGAAGAAAATGAAAAGGTTGTTCGCTGGACTTCAGCACTACTGAAAGTATTAGTTAGGTTTGATACAGGCAGAGGGGAGAACAGCAAAAGAAAAAATCCCCGATCTACAAGGTAGACTGTTGAGGAGACTGTGGCAGGGCAGGGTAACTTCAGTAACAGCAGAGACTGTTCAGACCTCCGAGAGTGTGCCGCTTTATAGTGCTGCTAAAGGTGTCCCTTTTAGAAGGAGCAGTCCACACTGAAATCTTGAAGACCTTGTGTGGCTACAGTAACAAAAAAACACCACTGCAGAAACAGAAAAGTTACCACTGTATAACTCCAAGGAACAAAAGACAGGTCTGGCACTCCAAACATACATAAAATGGAGGTGAGAGGTGATGTTTCCCGGCCCAAGTGTAAATAACAGTATAAAAGTAAAGCTGGTCAGTGTCTGTGTGCAGTAAGCCATTCAAAGATATATCCCTGAACTCAACATTGTTTTGTCCAAGTGTAACTTTCCTCTCCAAATTTCAAACTCACTCTTAAGTTTGGATCCAGCCCGAGGTATGTATTAAGAAACTCCTGCCATAAATCGGGTCAGGCTCCCAAGGTAAAACTACTAACAGTAACAAAGAGCACCTGGGTTGCTTTTTTATGCCGTTATGTCCTGAGCACTACAAAAGCTCGTCTATGCGTGTCATAAATCTTCACAGAAACATACATAGTTTTAATTGTAGTTATTTTTTTTATTTTGTTATGTATATTATATACTTGTTATACAATTGTGCACAAAAAACACCTGCAGGAAAATTACCATAATGAGAAATACAGCAGGAACATATCATTTTAAACCTGGATAAGTAAAATTGTATATTTTAAGTTTATAAAACAATACTATGTTAAAAGTTTTTTCCAATTATTTACATTTATTGAAGATAGAAAATCACTGTGGATATTATTTTCTACATCATTGTTTTATAGAAGTCTAGTTGTACTGAAAGGGAGATTCAAGTTTTCGAATAAATAAAAATATCCATTTATATAGACAGACAAAAAGACAGAGATAGACAGGGGTGTGGGTCCCCGCTTAGAACGGCCCTATTTCAAAAGGCCGTTTCTTCCCAGCCAGTTTCGAACTGGCTGGGATTTTGATTGCATATGCCTCGATGAGGCATTGCAATCAATCCATGGAGCACCAAGCTTTCGGTGCTCCGAAAAGTAAGTAAAAAGAGTCCCCCACTCCTTTTCCTAATTCTAACCCTAACCCTCCCCTCTCATTACCCTAACCCTAACCCTCCTTTCCTGGCAGCCTGACCCTAACCCTCCCTTCCTGGCAGCCTGACCCTAACCCACCATCTACCGCAGCCTGACCCTAATTGTCCCTTCCCTGCAGCCTGACCCTAACTTTCCCTCTCCCGCAGCCTGACCCTGACCCTAACCCTCCCTGCAGCCTGACCCTAACCATCCCTCCTCCGCACCCTGAAGAGGTTACTCCCTTTCCCTGCGGTCTGGCGGTCCGGTGGTAGCAGTGGGATATCAGTGACAGTGGTATTTCCAAATAAGAATGGGTGAGTATGCATACTCACCCCTTCTAAAAAAAAAATTCTAAAGCGTGCAATATTCAAAATAGGGACATCCGAAAAGGAACTTTCAGATGTCCCTATTTCGCAAAGAAGATTTTCTAATAGATAGATAGATACATACATACATACATACATACATACATACATAGTTGAATGACACTTTTTCTTTTAGAAAAGTCTTAAAAGTGCTTGCTGATTTCAGAATGGAAGGACTTTAGATCTCTTTTTCAAATTCTGGCCAGTACACAGATGTCTGCTTCTGTACTAGGGTCGGAATAGTTTATGCAGTAATCTAACTAAACCCATCACAATTGCATTTTGTTCAACTGAGCATAATTTGAAAACTCTGTAACTGACCCAATATCAGAAGGTTTTTACCACCATAACTGTTCAATTGGCTGTAAAGTGTTGTAAGCCTTTATCACATCAAACTAATCATTGCATACATCCATAACACCCCATCCCTATGTGATGTCATCGGTCACATCACATGGACGGGCCTTACAGACCTGCGTTACCAACTGGCCGGTACATTGGCCCTGTAATGATGGCAGGCCCCCATCAGCTGCAGACCCGGGACGGTAGTCCTGACTTCCCCCACTGATGGCGGACCTGCATCCATATGCATGTTTTCTCATGACATGCACTACACACTACACTGGAACAAAACTATATAAGGCTCTTTTTTTTTGATGTTTTAAAAAACAACTGATTTACTTCTTTCTTTCTTACTGTTTCTCTCTCCAGCTCCTCACAGTCTCTCTTACAGCTCTAGGGCGCGGTATTCTGCAGCCCTGATGGCGCTCCACTTCATGTGATGTCACGCGTCATGACATCACACACTGAGTGCCGCGGACCTTTGTCAGTGTAATGCAGAGGTCTGATACGCAGGGTCTTCCTTCCTGCATGTTGTAGACCTCTGCCAGCACAGATAGCGCAGCAGAGTTTTTTCTACTAGTATCCCGGGCCCCGGCCCTGTCCAGGCCCAGGACACTAGTCCCGTCTGTACCTCTGTGATGGTAGCCCTGGAGCTAGAATTTCCTACAAGTACCAGATTTGTTTAAAAAAAGAAAAAAAAACTATAAAAAAACCAAACAAATAAAAATAACCAATAGAAATGGTTTAAAACAACCCTAATCGGGAGACACAGAAATGTTCAAAGTCCCAAATGAGAGTCACTGCATATGCGCAGGACTTCATTCAAGCTTCGGCTGAATGAAAAGTCCTGCAATGATCTCCCAGATCATCACGGGACCTTGCCGGAGGGGTAAGTATTAATAAATTATATGAAAGAAGCTGCCAGAATCTCTGGGCCAGACCTATTGGCACCTTAAGGGCACCCAAGGTCATTACGGTTTTCCTCGTAGCGGGGAGAGCACGCCCCTTACGGCCGTATACCTGATTGTAATGGGGCTTTCTCCGCCCCATCCCCTCATTACCATGTCTATCTCCGCATTCGTAATGGGGGAGACAGCCCTTTTCTTTTAAGAGCTGGCATATGTACGCCGACCCATATGACGGTGTAAACGTGCCATACGTAATTTCACTGACGGATGAACCTGTGGACCTGGGCCTCTGTGAGGAGAAGCAAGCCTTGAATAGCAATGTTTATAGAAAAATGAAATGGTAAGTAAATACACCCCATAACATTGTTGTTATGTTGTTCCACAGTTCTGACCCCTTTAAGACATGAAACTTATATAGAAGAGCATCCAGAGATTTCTTAATAATCATTTTAATGTGATATGTATTAAGGCTCGGATTCACAACCGGGTCTGAAAGACCGCATATACGCATTCTACGTAACGAAGCGATACGTAGATTACGTAAAATAGTTACTACGCATGCATAGTAGCTACTATCGGGAAATTAAGGACGTATGTGCAATACGTCCGGGGGTTGTGATCTGGGCCTAAATAACTAACATTTAGTAATGCAGAGAATTACAGCTAATTGAAACATAACAGTAAAGTTAAGTGAAGCAAACATTGTATTTTGGGTTAACTATAGGAAGCATTGGAACATCTTTATCTCAAAAGTTTATGCCCTTTTAGAGTTCAATACAATCTTGAAATGCCAAGAAATACACTATGTTATTAGGCATGTGGCTTTAGGATACATGTGGAAAACATAAAAGATTGCTAAGGTCGGTCATTCTCCTCATCTCTAAGCTTTTCTCTGAGATCAATATTACAAAGCCTAAACTTGCAGTTAATGGTATAGTGGGCTTGCAACATTGCCCAGGCTGAAATGCAGTGGTTTGTATGCATTGGAAATGTAAAGACAAAATTGGCAATAATAAAAATAAATAAACAAATTGATAAAAAGGTCTGTAAATGCATGTCTGTTCCACACAGCACAGGATGTGATGTCATGTTGATTGGCGGGTCTCACTTCCTGTTTGCTGCAGTTCAGTTCAGTTGTTTATCAGAATTGGTTGCAATGGTTACAACAGCACTAAAAGTGTCATCCTCCATGTTTTCCACACACTTTTACAAGGTCTTTGCTAGTCAGATTTTGCAATGGTGTCCTTTTATATGATTCTCTAAGCTCATTTCCTGTCCTAATGGGGGAAAGTATAAGATAATCATATGCACATTAGGTCTTATCCAGACCACTCCCGCTTGCGTATTTATGCTTGCCGTCGTCGTAAAAACGCTGTTTTCCATGTTCTGCGCATGCGTGTGGCTGATGTTACGACCAGAAACTCTGAACGTGCTTACGAGCCTAGGCTCATCAGAGTAACTACGAACGAAGGGGCGTGCCAGCCATACGACACCCGTAATTACTCTTCGGAGGCGGGGTGAAGCATTTAAATTGTACAGTATAGGCGTGCTTAGGTGCGTAAGTGCGTTCATCCATTACAGCCGTCAGCAGTTACGTTTGGAAAAGTTAGGGTTGGGTTTGGTAAGCGTAAAACGACAAAAATACATACGAACAAGGGGAGTGCCTAGTAATTACGATAGTGTAAATACGCTATGCATTGGAACGTAACCCGAGCATAGGTCTGGATCAGGCCCGTTGTGTCCGTAAGTACAGCCAGCATAGCTCTGGTGCACTCCCCCGACACTCCCGCTGTGGCCGGCGTAATTACACACTGTTACGCTGGCTTCAGGCTACCTTAACTACGCTGTAGTTACGGACGCCCGATCCAGGGCACACAGAGAAAATTATTAAGCCGGGCAACATCTGCCCGGCGCATGCGCAGATCAGCAGAATTGCCGATCTTACGCATACGGCCGCCGTAACTACGGTGGTGGCCGTAGGTCTGTATCTGCCCCATTGTCACAAAATGTGGTACCTTCAGAGTTAAACACAGTCTGTGTTTGGGATTCGTCAGCCGTGCTGGTCTGGGACCTCCATCACCTGCTCTCTCCTGAATCCCTGATGATTTCTGTCTCCTGGCTGGCCTGAGTTCCATAGGCAAGTGTGGGCAGTTCTCACCACAGCACTCCCTGCACTAAAAGCTCCAGCAAGCATAATTTATAAGTGTGTGCAGTTCTCACCACAGCACTCCCTGCACTACAAGCTCCAGCAAGCATAATTTACAAGTGTGTGCAGTTCTCACCACAGCACTCCCTGCACTACAAGCTCCAGCAAGCATCATTTACATGTGTGTGTAGTTCTCTCCACAGTGCTCTCTGCACCACAAGCTCCAGCAAGCATCATCTGCAAGTGTGTGTAGTTCTCTGCACAGTTTGTGCTGTTCTCATCTCAGTTTTCTCTGCAAGCTTCAACAATACATCATCGCAGTATATACTGCTTAGTTCAACCTTATCGCAGTTCTCACTGCTTAATACAAGTTAGCATCGCAGTTCTCACTGCTCAGCTCAACCATCATTTCAGTATCTTCTGCTTAGTACAAACCATCATTGCAGTATCTTCAGCTTGCTACAAACCATCATTGCAGTTGTCACTGCTCAGTTCCGTTCATCTTTACGGAGTCTAGATCTTCCCCCTGTGGTCTTCTTCCCAGTGTTTTCATTGTGCCTATACTAGGGTTCCTAGCTATTTCCTGTTTTGCTTGTGTCTTCCTCTTGGGCATACTTACCTGTATATTACTGGTCTCTCACTCCTCATGTTCTTCACTATGTGTCAGCCTATGAGCAAGCCCTACATCAAAACCCCACGCTTCCTGTATTTTGCCAACAAGTCAGATTCCAAAACCTCTGAGTCCGTTACAAACATCAACAGAAAACGCTAAGGCAGCAAGTAAACTGCAAAAAGTAAGCAGTGATATACAGGAGCCATAATTATTGGCAACCCTCAGAGCGCTCAGCCTTAGTCACTATTTTTCTCTCATTGGACAAGATTCATAAAAGGGGCGTTTTCCAATTGTTAACATCGGAAAATGTTTACATTTAGTAACCACACGTGTTTGTGCCACACTTCCAGTACAGATCTGGAAATTCTGGAAGTGTTTCTGATGGTAGGGTGGGACTTGATGCTTTCATACGCAAATGGGATGGTTGCTAATAGTACAGTGAGTGCATACTAAGTGCTCTTTGTACCATTCAGACTTCCAATGTATCCTCATTTTACATGGGGACACAGCAGAAGTTTTAAGGTCAGCTGAGAAATTCCTTGTGTCTCTGCTGAATGTAAAGGATAACTTTAACATTCAAATTAGTTTGAAAATCCCATTGTAGTTCATGTTGTATTTGATTGTGAGACTTTTACTAGACTTTAAAATAAAGGACAGTTTCTGCATGG
The DNA here is from genome assembly GCA_011038615.1 of Limnodynastes dumerilii. Lineage (NCBI taxonomy): Eukaryota > Metazoa > Chordata > Amphibia > Anura > Limnodynastidae > Limnodynastes > Limnodynastes dumerilii. The sequence goes on along the minus strand of WWET01002782.1, from coordinate 102,665 downwards.
ACTAAGCTTACTACCAATTAATAAAACAGCTATAATGTTTGATATGTAGATTTATTGCTCAAAATGATGCTGTTGTCTATTTTTGTTTACAGTGGAAGTACATAGAGCCTTATCTGTACTGAGAGGATGCCAGATATTGTAGCGTATCTTTGTGTACTGCACATGCCCAGAATTAAAGCATTAAAGGCAGCTGCGGCTATCCAGTCTACAAGACGCAGCTGCTACAGCCTGCCACAGAAGTTGTATCAATAAGAAAGGGTGGAATAATGAAGCCTATTTACAGTAAGGAGATGTTTACACAAATGATCCCGGGCCAGACCCAAATATTTGCTTAAGTACACCCAGGAGGATGCTGAAGGTCGAGGCTCCATAACTCTGGGAGACCACTGGTGTAGAATTTCACTAATGCTAATGTTGCTTGTGTTTTATGCTGACAACATAGTTAAATCACAGAAATACATTGCTTTTAAATATAAAATGAGTTTGATTCACTTATTTAACTATTTTATTTATGACTATAATTTTATGTTTAAATTGTCAACAGCTGATTTTCACAAGAGGCATAACCAATACTTTCATTATACATAACTTAAATAAATATTGCCCATATGTATATAAGTTCATTGGGGTGGATCGAGAAGAACAGCCGACAGGGGACTTACGCAAGTCATTTGCGTAAGTCCCCTCTCTGGGAACATCTGCGCATACCCATCTAGGCGGGGATAGTCATTTAAATGAGGAGGGGGCCGTACAGCCGCAGACCTAGTCGTAACAGTTAAGGTAAGAGCCTGGACACGTAAGTGCCCAGATTTCCTACCAACAGTGGGGAGTGCAGGGGGCATGCACTTCCTGCTACGGGCTCATAACTACGCACCCCCACAAGCACGAAAAGGGGGGTCTGGATCTGCCCCATTGTGCTTATGTGACCATACTCAAAAGAGTACAAAGGTGTCCACATCCATAGCCAGGGCTGAACAATGCGGTATGCAGGGTAAACATTGCAAAGGGGCTCTAGGCTGCAGAGGCTCCCTCTCGCTAGGCAGCGCTGGCAGGGGCGTAAGAACTAAAATTCAGATCCTGACCCTCGCACGCTTTATGTGCGCGCATGGGTCCGTAGTTACGCAGCCATAGCGGGATATGCACACACCCTGCACTCCCCGATGTCAGTAGGAAATTTGGACAATTATGTGTCCAGATAGCTACCTTAACTTTTACAACTAGGTCTGCGGCCATACGGCCTATTCGTAACGGGGTTTCCCCCGCCCCCTCATTTAAATGGCCATCGTCAATGAAGGGTCAGCCCCTTCTGCATACTTACTGACATATGAAACTTAGTTACATATGTCAGTAGGTTTGCAAACGGAACATCTGGCGCGCACATGCGCAGATGTTCCGAGACAGGGGACTTACGCAAATGACTTGCGTAAGTCCCCTGTCGTACATAGGTCAGTGTCTGGCACTATGGCTCTACGATTCTTAAGGCTACCGTTATCTACCCGATGATCTGGCAACAATGAGACTGCTGTAACGTTTTATACCGTCCACAATTCTCACAATTCACAATTATTCGCTCTCTCTGTTGCATTGTCATTCAAATTATAAGAACAGTCAATGGGAAGAACTGCTTCCTGGTCTCCTGTGTCTGCTTATTCTTACTGCAAATTGTGATAGTAAAATTATTATTATTATTATCGTTTATTTATAAGGCGCCACAGGAAGTCCGCAGCGCCGTACAAAATACAACAAAATACAGTACAGACATACAGGGTAGGGATGGACAGCATAGTATATATTAAATACAATATGACTATAAAGATATCACAGAAAAACAATAAAGTGAAGCAAGCACAGAATGCAAGGCAAAATGCAAGGTGTCAAGCTTGGAGGTCGAGAGGGAGCCACCAGGTGGGGATTGAGTAAAAGGGTAGAAGAGGGGGACAAGAGGGTACAAATTGAGGAGGGAGTGATGGAGGAAGGAACAACACTAGGTTGGAGGGCCCTGCTCATGTGAGCTAACACACTATGTGGGAGGGAAGAACTTACAGAAGACATAAGGAGAGGGAAAGAAGTGGACTGCAGGTGTAAGCGGAGGAGAGTGGGAAGGAGGAATACAGTAGAACAATTTAAACATGCTTGGGATAAATATAAGGGTATCCTAAATTGTAACCCAAATTGAGGGTAAATAGGGTCTAGACAGCCAAGCCTTAACATGTCACATACAACACAGCCAAGCCTTAACATGTCACATACAACACAGCCAAGCCTTAACATGTCACATACAACACAGCCAAGCTTTAACATGTCACATATAACACAGCCAAGCAAACTCTATAGGTCACTTAGAATACCAAAGCTTAATTTTTACATGCAATAGAATAATGCTTAATAATAAAAGATCGAATTCACACTGAAGAGAGAATTTGTGGACGTAATTAAATATATTAGTAACAGAAACAAGAAAACACAAGCCCACGCTTCAATATTTTCGATGAGGCATAGCAATCGATAGCCTAAGCTTCCCTTCTCCCTAGTCTGACCCTAATACTCCCTTCTCTATAACCTAACTCTAACACCCCATTCCCCACAGTCTGACCCTAACCATCTCCTTCTATGGCCCTAGAAGAGCAGTGGTTAGCAGAATGGAGAGGGCAGGAAGGGGTGTGCATGTTCATGAGGGAAGAGAGGTAGGGAGCAGTGGATGAGTAGATGGCCTTAAAGGAGTTTAAAGATAGGTCTGAAGCGGACAGAAAGGCAGTGGAGGGTTTGACATAAAGGAGAGGCCAAGGTAGAGCAGCGTGAGAGGAATATGAGCCTGGAAGCAGCATTAATTATAGATTGAAGGGGGGCAAGACGGGTGAGCGGTAGACCTATGAGGAGGAGGTTACAGTAGTCGAGGTGTGATATGACTAAAGAGTGGATAAGGGTTTTAGTAGCTTCATTGGTGAGGAAGGTGTACCTATTTAAATAAGAAAATGTACAGAACAAACAACTTTAAACATAAATGACAACAGTTGAAGAGTTCAAATAAAGCTATTATCGCTTCATCCCCATTTTCACTTTATTCATCCTTATTCACCTATGTGCAGAAGTTCATGGGGGGGGCAAAACACAGTCTTTGCCCCCCCAACAAAAATCATGGGGGGGTGACTGCCCCCTCGGTTCCTACACCCCTGAGCACTGGTCATGCTTGTTGAGCCTGTCAGTGTTTAACAGTGGCAGTAATCCACTATGGCAGTATCAGTGCCGATCCCCTCCTCTTCCAACCCATGATTTCTGCTCCCAGTGTGACACTGGCATGACCTAGAGTGACGTCAGTATCAATCACGGCAGAGAGAGCAGTGGATTAGAAAAGCAGAAGGACAACGACAAAGGTAAGTAAATTATCAGAGCCTGTTAAAAGAGATAAGTTGGGGATTGGAAGGCTGGAGAAACACAAGGGGAAGGTATTGGAAGGCTGAAGACAAACAAGAGGGGAGAATGGAAGGCTGGAAACACACGTCACCGCTGCAAATGCAGATGAGATGGGGTGCCATAAAGTGCCTATAATAGATGAAACTCTTAATCGAGCCCCGACTCCTGATATTTTTATAAATTTTTAGATATATTTATATACGTTGTATACTGGTCTCTAAGACACGACATGCATTGTATAGCTGTTATTAGGATAATGTATGCATGGTATGGCTGTCACAAAAATATATTCTGTGTTGTGTGGTGGTTTCTAGGATGCAGTCTGTATTGTATAGCGGAGACTATGATAAAGTCTGCATTGTATAATAGTGACAAGGATTTGCTTTCTTTCGATGTGGTTACAAGATTGTATTTTGTATTTTATTATGCTCATGTGGGATTGTCACTGGTATTAAATGTGACATGTGAAACAAGAAAGTGCAAATTTATAGTGTGCAGGAGGACACAGTACTACCTTGCATCGGCCCTTTACAGAGGCTTACTAAGGCTCACGTTTGGATTATTCTTAAAGAACCCATTAAATGGGTTATTTCTAAACAAAGGGTGTGTTCTTTTTGTGTTTCAGTTTGTATCCAGTTATAGGGGTAAATCCAGAACTAAGTATGCTGTATTTACGTTAGCCGGTGAATTTGTATGTACTGTGCATGCGCGTGGCAGATGTTACACCGCGTAATGCTGAACATACGTACCAGCCCAGTATCAACAGCGTAACTACGAATGAAGGGGCATGCCAGCCATCCGACACCCGTAGTTACGCTTCGGAGGCGGGGTGAGGCATTTAAATCCAACAGTCTGGGTGTACTTAGGCAGTTATGTACGTGCCGCCTGTACGTACGACAGTAGTTACGCTTTGAAAAGTTAAGGCAGGGTTAAGCAAGCGTAAAATGGCAAAAGTACGTACGGTCGAGGGGAGTGCCTAGGGATGTGCATATTAAATAGCCTAGCGTAAATATGCTACATATTGAAAGATAATGGAAACATAGCTCTGGATCTGGCCCAAAATCTCTTTCTTTTTGAAGGTTATCCCTACACTAATTCCTAGATGTACTCTAATTAAAACTATTTACACTATTAAAACTGATTCAGCGTTAGGTGTAACAACAAAGCATTTTTAATTAGCACTTGGGCAGAATCATGTGACACTTCAGGGGGAGATTCATTTTACATTGGTAGACAAATGACTGTATTTCAAAGGCAACATGTTTTTCCTATATGTTAAAAATGTATAGAACTGTGCATTTACATAGTGGTATGGTTGTTCGGATGAAGGTTTGACCTTTTTTGTTGTCATGACTAACTTTGAATCAGCGTCATAGGTATGCAGTGTGTGTATAAAAAACATCTCATTTTTACCAGTTGTAAGGAGTAAGAAATAGATATAGCAATTCATTATAAAACACAAGCTGCTTGATTTCATGCCATTTATTTTCTACACCCCACATTACATGATGAGGAGGGGGAGGTTTATCGTTTTTATGTCAGCTTTGGGGATATTTTAATGTTTTTTCAAGTGTATTATATTGATTGTGTGATGAATCATTAAACCGTTTGCTGTGCTTGCAATTTACCCATTAGCTGCTGTGATAAAAAGGGGCTTACATATGGTTATTGAACTTCGAATCCCTTGATAGTTTAATTATAGTACAGTCCAGGTCATTGGCATGGTCTGATGCCACAAACCTTTATTCATGCTCTCTGGCATACGGCATATGCCCACATTCATCATGTTCGCTCGTTGGAGAAATTCTACATAGCTAAGGATGATTTAAGATAAGCTGCCACTTAGAAATTGCAGGATGTTGAGAAAATTTCTATAGGCAGAAAATGTGCTGTCATATCACAAACTTGCTTGGTGGCTGGATGGGCATATTTCCAGGTCCCTATGTAGATGGCATGTCAAATCAATGGCATCTGCATGAACACATGAAAAGTGTTAAGCAGCTTTGGGTCATACCCGAGTGTCATTGAAGTACATATGGTTACTGTATAGATTAATTACAGTATGGTTACACTGCTGCAGATTGCTGAATACTAGTTGGAACACAGAATTTTATATATTTGTATATACTGTAATGTTTTAAAGAAAAATGAAATCATAACCCAATTTAATAACACTGATTAGGTTCTCCCAGTTTATGACAAACTCGGTCAAAACATAGCCATAAAAACAAAAACTCTGATAGCTTATTATAAGACTGTTCATGCATTAATATATTTGTTGTGTGTAGCCAAAAACAATGCTTAAGATATTTAGTTATGTGATATAAACATAAATTTCCCCTTTTAAAGTAATGTTTTATTCCTTTCGACCAGGCCCGGCGACAGGGAGGAACAAGAGTGACAGCTGTGACGAGGGAACCTTGCAATACACTTTTAAGGAGGGATGGGGGCCCCCAAATACATAAGTATACTAGGCCCCAAAATTTCAGCTGCCAGGCCTGCTTCGACTACCATCCTACTTCTTTGTACTATCCTAATAGATACATATAAATATAAAGTAACTAATAGTATTTTTGTGCATGACTAGTTTTTATGTGCAGAGAACTATGTTTTTGCATAGGCTGCAAGTCAAAGGTGCAAAAAGGGGTCTCCATCTAAACCCTCACTCCTGCAATGTCTATTATATTCCTTCAGACACAGCAACAATGTTATATCTTGCTGGAGAGTGGAGAAACAGCTCTAAGTCTCTCCTGCTTGGATGTACATAGTGCTTATGGAGTAGTCTGGTTGGCATGACAACATGTTAACATGATGAGGAATAGTTTTAAAAAGACTGCAGCTCAGAGAAATAAGTAGGCATGAGTTGTATGGGTAATAAACTTGATGCACCTTGTCTGATTAAGAGCAAAATGTTTTTACATTATAATGGGGTGGATACTGAATTAGATATGGATGTGATGAGGGGCTTAGACTGGTGCATGATCAATATCAGAAAGTTACAGTATGTAAATGGTGCTGGGCAATGGTTAAAGGCTGGCGATATCAATGACAGGACATTCCCATATAGAAGGAACACTTGAGAGGAGGCTGATATATGGTGTTGTTCAGAGTCTAATGTTGATTGGCATACAATTGTGGTAACTGAGGCAGAAGCAGGTCCATAGTGGGTGGTAAATAGTGATTGAAAGTATAATGGAACACAGAATTGTGTACATAGTGTAACAGGGTATATTGTATGGCACACTATGATGATCCAAAATTGAGAATGGTTTGTACAACATGGTTTGGAAAGTTTGCACACTTGAATAATAATTTTATTTACTTATTTTATTGATGTTTCTGAAATATGTTCACCTATGTAACAACGCCTCTTTTAGTTGCTGAATAATTGTAACCAGTAACTTAATATAATGAAGTTCAGTATATTTTCTATGGCTCCACCGCAATATTAATCGTTTTTCAGATTTAAAACTGCCTCTTGTGACAAGATCTAGTTTTCCTGATGAGACTTAAGACCTCTCCGATTAACATGCTGTCCATCACCTTGCTTTGCTGTGAAGAAACTGTTACAGTAATTGATTCATTATATATTAATTGAAGAAATTGTAAAACTCTGTCAAGAAGTGTAAATCTCTAAGGCATGATTCTGGCTTTCTGTCTGTATCAGACAAGGCAATGTCACAAGGACATAAATGCCTACTGAAACATGTATGTTTTCAGGAACCGGTATCAAGATACACAGTGATTACATAACCTATAACACCTTTTTATCACAGCATTTTATTAGAAAATTACTGGTTTCTGCCTATTCACCTCACTTGCTGCAATACTCGGCCTCATATTTCTGAGCCAATCATGCAACTGAGCGGAAGAAGACAGACTGAACAGATTCTATTATTCTATCTTCATATGAAGGATACATAAATCCATTTGGACAGAAAAGGTCATTACACATTTTTTGATGTTTTCGATCGATAGTTATCTAGACTTGTTTCTCACCACCAATCCTTAAGTAACACCAGTGTGTGTGATTCTGAAATTGGAGATCTTTTAAAATCTTATTAAGTTCATAATTCTGACATTATAAATAGATAACATAAATCTTCAAATAAAACCTAGAGAGCATATTAAAGAAAATATCTACCAGCTTTGCAGTTTGTAAACTATGGAAGTTAAGAAGTGCAGAAAGAGTTATAGAAAGAAGGATTATTTTATTTGTTGTTACTTCAATATTTAGATTACCCAATTGGATATACTGTTATTGGACTATATTCACAATTAAGAGTGAGTTAGGTGCGGACAGATCCACACCAAACTCACTCGTCCTGCCCCAAACCCGGCCACCATTTTTAGGTACCTTATTGCACTTACGAGTACCATAGAGCTTCCTTATCTTACTGTGTGTAGTTTCCTTTTTAAGAAGAAAACTACGCATGAACAATGCCTCCCCCTGCCCTCCCCGGCTAATCTAAATCCCCCCCCTCCCTCCCACTTTTACCTAAACAGTCCCCGAGGCGGAAATATGCCTCTTTCTTACTAAACTACTCCATGCGGTCTAACTAGTATGTAGATTGTGTAAATGACCCACTATGCATGCGTAGTAGGTCATTTCTCAAATCTCCACACCTAAGAAGCATAAGCCTTTTGGACCTGACGGACCTGATTCACACCTAAGATATATAAGCTTCTTAGGTGTGAATCAGATCCATTATTATTATTATTATTATTAGTAGTAGTAGTAGTAGTATATACTACACTATACTACACTATTTTATTGTTATGTTAATTTTTGTATTATTCACAGAGCTAACTCTTGAGCTTTTCAAGTAGAGCGACCAAACAGGGGCGCATTGTCCAGCTGCACCGCTTCAAGATTGTGGTTTGGAAGCTGGAGAAATAAATGGGGATTTTGAAAAGCTGTAGAGACATGAATGGAGAAAATTGAGAGACTGAGAGAGAAGAATTGGGAATATTGGGAGGCTGGAGAGACATGATGGGGAATATTGGGAAGCTGGAGAGACATGAGGGGGAATATTGGGAAGCTGGAGAGACATGATGGGGAACATTGGGAGCCTAAGTCTCCCTTCCCTGCAGCCTAACCCTAAGTCTTCCTTCCCCACTGCCTAACCCTACGACTCCCTTCCCCACTGCCTAACCCTACGCCTCCC
>WWET01002782.1:83259-93312 GCA_011038615.1 Limnodynastes dumerilii | reverse complement strand
TATATATATGTGTGTGTACAGTATGTATATATGTGTGTGTGTGTGTGTGTGTGTACAGTATATGTGTGTATACAGTATGTGTGTGTATATGTGTGTATATACAGTACATATGTGTGTGTGTATATACAGTATGTGTGTGTATATACAGTATATATGTGTGTGTATACTGTGTGTGTATATACAGTATGTGTGTGTGTGTATATACAGTATGTATGTGTGTGTGTGTAGAGTATATATATGTGTGTGTACAGTATATATATGTGTGTGTATGTGCCCGGAAGTAAAGGCCCCGCGGAGGCCAATACAGGGCCGCCAGGATGATGAACCTGGCGTCCCTGTACTTTCTTCTGTGGCCCCGTGCGGGGCCTTCGCTACCAAAATGCAAGCCTGGCGGCCAATGGCACCAGGCTTGCACAAAAAAAAGTTAAACATTTTTTTTTATTATTGAAAAGCGCGGGGCCCCAAGACCCACAGGGCCATAGGCGGCCGCCTATATGGCCTATGCCGTGGGTCGCCTATGATGATTATATGGATACTATACTCTAGTAACTATAATGGCAAATTGTTAAACAGGTAGGCGCAAATTTAAAGTTTGCAGGGAGGCGCCGAACACCCTAGCACCGGCCCTGGGTATGGACATTCAGAAGTCGCAGTATGGACTTTTGGAAGTGGCGGTATGGACATTTAGAAGTGGTGTTAATGATATTTAGAAGTGACTGTATGGACATTTAGAAGTGGTGGTAATGATATTCAGAAGTGACGATATAGAAACATAGAAATAATAGAAGCGAACAGGGATTTATAGTTTTTCAATGAAATCAGTGGGAGAAGTAACATTATGGCATACCCCTGTATGTACCACTGAGATGGATAACAGTAATTGCAATTAATCACTGAGCCCTGATAATTTGATATTTGTAGGGGTCCCTTTGTGTGTGTAGGCCCTGTGCTAAATGCAGCCCTGAAAAAACATTTCTGAGCAAACTGTGCGGGAATGCGCTGCTATTCAGGCATTAAATAAAAGAAAAACAAATGTCAGTATAGTGTATTGTAGTGTATGACCATACATGTGTGTATTAAAACATAAAAGTATTTCATATTTGTAAAATGTGTAGGACTGTGTTTTAACTAAAAAAAGGGTCATTTAATGAATGAAAATCTCCTCTGTGTTATAATTATGCCAGCCCTGAGTTAGTGCAAAATGTTAGGAGAAAGCTCAGGGAATACAACTACAGCACTAAACCACCCACTTTCTCATTTAAATATTGTAGAATTACCCATTCCACTAGCACAGAATACACAGAAGCAGACACAGGCGAATCAGCTACTTTGTATTCGTCTTTACTCCCGTTCTGCACATGCTCAGTGTGAATACCGTGCTTAGAACAATTTTTTAGGAACAGCTCTTATATCTGCTTTTTACCCAAAATAATAATATAACTGAAGTGACATGCGAGGCCACATTTGGCTTTCATTCTGTTAGACCGTGAGTGGATAGATTATTTTATTCATGTCTGCATTCTTGCTGCTAGTAACCCAGCATTAACTGAAACTTTATTCAGCCAGAGGACAAAGGCTCCCTTTACCAGTTTGTTCTTTCATTGAGTCATTTCAAGTAATTTATCCAGTTTGAAAAGTCATTTACCATTTCCTTTTTGTACCTTTTAAACAGCATCACTAAAATTACTTTTTTTTCCCCCCAACAATAGAAAATCTCAGGTGTGGATCAGAGATTCAGGGAAAAAAAAATCCCCTCATTGCTATAATATCATTTGAGTGGCAAACAAAAACTGCTTTTATTTTTCTGTTTTGCAAAATGTAAACACATTTTATGAGTGAAATCTTTTTAACACTGCCAAATAATCAAATCATTAGTGAAATATGAAATATCTGAGGTGAGATATTAAAAAAACAATTGTCATCTAGTGAAGCCTGCATAGGACAAAAGGAGGAGCTTTGAGGAGATTGGTTAGTAAGGATTAATGCAAAAATGAATGATCATTTTGCTTAGCGAGATTATTAAAAATACATTAAAAGGATGGAGAGAGTACATCTTTAAGAATATACCTTGATGTTCAAATTTATATCCTGCAAAAGCAATTTTGTCTTCGTAGACTTTTCATTTAATGGAATGTATTTTGTTGGATCTTTAACAGAGAAGCACATTTTTAGCCCACTTTGGATAAATGTAACAAAGACCTGCAGACACAAAAAATGAGGCTAACCTGGGAATACTGATGGAAAATGAAACAGAAAAGTCTATTTTAATGAACAAGAAAGATGATGTACATCTTGATTAATATAAGCCATCTGAAAACACTAATGCAAAAATGGAAGGGTGGTACTCACCTGCGCTGCTCCACAACGGGGATAGAGTGTGTCTAATTGAGCGAGTGCTCTTGAAGTATGCGTGCTGTGGTCAGGGCTGCTAACAGTGTCGTGGGACACTTTAAAGGGGCAAAAGTGTGGGACGCCTCTCTAGTCCACCTGAATCCCTACTTTGGCAAATGTATGAGATAGAATATCTGAAAAGTGGTGTATGGACCCGCGCCCGGTGTGCTACAGCATATGTGATTGTAAACAGAACTAGTTGTTCTGGTGATCGCGTAATTGCGGTATACCCAGCACCCGGAAACAATAATGGTCTCTAAATGGTAAGAAAAACTTTTATTTTCATAAACTTTTCAATCAATAACAATCGGGCATGTAGACATATGTCCAAACAGTATTAAAAGGATTACTTCAGGAGGAAGTACTGCAGTGGGTTAAAATGTAGATACAGTGATTATGAACTGCCAGAGTTCAAGCCAGAAATGACTCAAATGTACAGTATACAAATATCCTAAGGTTAGTTCTGTGAATGGGTAGTTCACAGTAGGGAGCCAAACACGTTATACAGATGTAGCCACATTAGTGAAAACACTAATGCAAAATGAAGACATCTTGAAAGCTTTGGGGGTGATCCAGAGCTAAGCTTACACTTATTTTTTTAGGTGTCAGTGCAAAGTTTGTAAGCCATTTGTATATGTACAATGAGAGCAAGCACATAAAAGCATGCGTACAAGGCTGATCCACCTTCTGTGCATTAGTGGAACATGGTGTACTTTATTAAAACAAAACAGTGGACGGTTTAGTGCAGATGTAGGCAGAGCAGTAACCATGCTTTGCTTTGCCTCCTCCTAAAATCCGACACCAGCTCAGCATACCTCCCAACTGTACCAATTCCAGCTGTACAGTCCCGATTTCTGGTGACTTTCCTGCTGTTCCGTCTGACTTAAATTTGTACTGCTAAGTTTTTTTTTCTTTAACAATGTTGATTTTGCCATTTTGCCGTACCAAAAGGGGTGGTGGTTTCATGAAATGGGCAGAGTTTGAACGGGACCAGGGCTGGCATTTTGGGCAGGACCATAGAGGGTGTTGGGAGGTATGGCTCAGGGCTGGTGACTGCCAAATTAGATTTTAATCAAAGATACAGCCCTACACACCCATTAATTAATGTCTAATTTAAGATTAAAATATGTTTTTAAACACACTCTACTTACATTACACTATGCTCACACATTTTATTCTGGTATTTTTTTCTTATGTTTAAAATCTGAATTATACTTTATTAATAATAAAAATAATAAACAACACAAACAGCACAAATATAGGTTAATTATATAAAAAAAACCACTGCTGTATTACACCTCTGCCTGTCTCCACATATCCTTTTACATGTTTTAATTACGTACATTTTTAGTACTACTTATAATGAGTTACCACTTGTTTGGTATGGAGAGCGGGACCTGTGTTTTGTTCTGTTGGCCACATTGGTGACTTTTGGTCCTTGTCTGCACATTTTCCATTTCTATATAATTTTGCACACATGTCATATATTTGAATAGAAGCATGGCCTATGTTCTCTTGCTACTGTTTACTTTGGGAGCCTGTGTCCTCACCATTATTATCACTGCACACTTTCAAATGGATGAGTGTCTTACCACAGACATTGTGGGGTTGATCCAGAGCTGTGTAGACCTGAGCAATACCATATATCATACATGCTTCATATCATACATGCATGCAGGTATCATACATACTTGTAGTATACTAGAAGGGGAAGCAATTTTAAATTGTGAAAGCAGAATTGGAATTGAGAGGTGATGTTTCTTAATTCAACTGTAATTTGTAGATGAAATATAAAGTTATGCAGTATTTGAGTTCTATGTGCAAAAGTAAAGTATTTCCCTGCATGCAACAGAATTAAAATTTATTAGCCCCCTTACATCGCAAAATAGTTTAAAATTGTGCACCTGTTTGCCCTTACTCCCAAACTCTGGATCATCCCCCCTGAGTACACAGATTGCACCAAAGTTAGGAACTCCTCTACAGGAGGAGCCTTGACGGTGGGCAGGTGAGCTTAGCCTAATATAGCTATATTGTGAACTAAACCTCCTTTTTATGTATGTGCTGACACATGACACATAGTGTTATATAATGTTTACATGTGGAGCGCCGGACCCAGTGGCATAGCTACAGGGGTCGCACTTGCGACCGGGCCCCTGAGCTAGGGGGACCCAGCACAGGCTCCCCCCCCCCCGCCACNCACCAATAGTGCCACGCTCATTCTGAGTCCAGCGAGCAGTGTGCCGCCCACCGCAGTGTGAATCAGAGATCAAAGCGCACACCGGAAGCTGTCACCCTACAGCACACCAGCCTGTCACTCGCCTGTCTTCAGTGGACCTGATCATACAGGCTGTATGAGGTGCGCTACGCTCCACTACCCACTACCCTCCACTACGCTCCACTACGTTATGGAGTAAACAGATTGAAATTTTATTTCTGTTGTAGGTGGGGGGGGGGGGGGGGGGCCCAAGCTGACCTTTTGAACCTGGACCCATGAACCTTTAGCTACGCCCGTGGTCGGACCTATCTTTTTTCCTTGCTACTGGCGGTACTGTGGACTGGGCACATTAATTTACTTTACCTTGCATGCACAAAAACTTTAGATCAGGTCCATTATCTGTTTAAATATGTTAAAAAAACTAATTGTTTAACTGTACCCCATAAAATAAAAGCAACTGGAATTGTTCTAAATTTCATTAACACAAATGAGCCTGAAACAAGCAATCCATTGGGAAAAACCAGTTACAAACAATGAGGTAGTGGTTCAAAATATGATAGAGGAAAGAGCCGATAGTTTCACTTCTGCAAGCTATGCCAGAATGAGTTACAGTGAAATACCTGCAATCATCGTGCAAGCGTCTGCACAGATGGGCCATGAAATTGCATTTGCAATGCCCAATATCTTCTTGATCACAGAGACGCAGTGATATTTTATTATATCACAATGTAACATGCAATGCTGTTTGGATGCTTCAAAATTGAGTATATATATATATATATATATATATATATACATACAAAATGGGGGTTGCTCAAATCAATTTCTAAGTTAATATAGAGCAGATGCTGCAAGGTATGGGGAATTCACACAGATACAAAAAAAAACACCCCAGCACTCTTGCAATTAACCAGTAACTAACCATAACATTCTATCTTTAAAATAAAAGTCAGAGAATTTGTTACATACATCTCATAACATTCTATCTTTAAAATAAAAGTCAGAGAATTTGTTACATACATCTGCAGATATATGACAAGCCACCAGCTACTTACAAGGCTTCTGTGTTTTGGTGTTCCTAACCAGTGCTTTTTTTGTCATCGAATGCACCAGAACGGAGTTCCGGCGCCTTTTTTCAACAGATTTTCCAAGTTTTAAAAGTTTCGGCGGCAAAATCATTAAAACGGTGCATGCGGGCTGCATGTGTGTTGCGTACGATGCATGCGTACTTCATCCATACTGGTTGTGGAGGCACTGCTAGGCTTTTGATTGGTTGTGTGGTCGCGTGTGAGTTGGTGTGAGTTCCGGCACCTTTTTTCTTACAGAAAAAGCACGGGTCCTAACTATAGAACTGTCAGAGTCCCAGCTTTGGGTCATATATCATGTATTTTTAAATTGAGAGCTCATCCCCGACAGAGGTCCCAAAGTCTCCAAAATAGCCACTCTGAAACAGCACCCCCTGTCAGCTGCCATCCCAGACAAGCTTATCATATATTTAGAAATGTATGTAACAAATTGTCTGACTTTTATTTGAAAGATAGAATGTCATGGTATATAATGTTTTATATTACTAGCAGTGATTTACAGTAATAAAAAGGGGGCAATGCTGCAAGCCTTTAGGACAGTATTACATTAAGGGAATACTTTAAATATAAATGAGAAAACCCTTCTTCCATCATATGCCATAGGAACACGAATTCGCTATTACATATGAAAAAAAGCATTCTAAAAAGGTCTGTGTGGCAGTAAGAATTATAGGGGCTACATCAGATATAAACATTTCATATAATAAGAAATGAATAGATGAATGAACCTGGACTAGAGCCATGCAGAATCAATATAATTAAATGTATGAGCAGGAGCCCATGTGGCAGGCGCTTTGTAGTCACTGGTGGCATAGATGGCAAATGGTGTACGGATTCTCACTGGTTGCCTAGTATTCTCCTCTGACTTTGCTCTGCAAATGTTTGCATACCAATGTTGCACAATCTCTGTATGTGCTCTGTGGGCTGAACAGAACTAGACAATTTCCTAGTGATCCTATCACTGCCAGTCACTGGAGAATGCCATCCAACGCTCTTTCCTTTCATACAATTTATTCACTACAACCACATTCTTTTATTAAAGCCCTCGTATTAATGCTGGAATTCAGAGGCCCATTTACTAAAAAAAACAATCAGGAAAAATACGTAGCATACATTTTTCTATGAAGATGTCAGCTTTAATTATATTTTTATCCGCGATTTTAAATAGACTTTTGTAAACTTGCCAGCACTTATATTTAGTTTTACACCCTGAAGACCCTGATACACGTGCACTTGTGTGTTGTGTCAAATTTGTTGCACGGTATATGTGCACACTTTCCTAAGCAGGCTTAATGGAACTTTTAAAATCAAGATGAAGGGGGTTATTCAGAGAACCGTTGCCATAAAGGAACGCAATTATATGCACACCCGGTGCAGGCCAAACCCCCTCACACTCATGACACTCCCCTCTCTCGACAGTGCTGTCGGTGACTTCCGCCTCCATAGACCACTTGTAACTTTCCGTGAGCAGTTGCGTGCGTATATGTACTCCGTACGTGCGATTTATAATAGCCGCGCCCACATACCTTCATTAAAATGCCTACCCCTGCCCATTTTTATTTACATTTTCACGTGCGTCTTTTTGCGTCGCATATCCGTACAGATGTACCCAAGTGCGATTCACAAGTCTGTCTGAGTATTTAGGTTACATGTGTGAATATTTTATTACAGGTATGTGCTTGTCATTTTGGGCTGGATAAAGACCTCTGTGCAATCCTAACTCCATATGTGTGCGAGTGGAAATGACTCGCCTCGCGTGCAGAGGGCTTTCCGAGCCCAGGACTGTGCCGTAAAATTTACACAGCCCCATGGACAATGAGGACAGTGCCAAAATGAGAATCATATGTACAAGCCCTTGAGATGTGGTTTAAATGCCTTCCCCACCACCATTTGTACTGGCTGTACACATGGCGGCCTGTCCCAGCCCACCTTTAAAAAGGGCTTCGAGTGCGGAACCCTGGATCCCAAGAATGAAAGTGTAGAAAAGTATATCTAAAATTGCAAAAGCAAACAAAATCCTGCAACCTGAAAATGTCAGCATTCCATCACCTAATGGGAAAAACTGTGTTCATTGGGGTCTGGCTAAGTGCATGCATCTTTCTAGTGGTGCACAAATATGAGATTTAAAGGGTGGAAAAGGAGGTCCTGGGAGATACAAATGGAAAGTACCAAGTGGAAATGATTTCTTCAGAATTAGATAGATAATAAAAAAACAATCGCCTAATTGAAAAGCAGCTGCTTGCAGTGTAAATCTTAGGACCTCCCTTGCTCGTATCTTTGTTACAAGGCTGCTAAGGTTATGCAGTCATTGTTATTCAATAAATCTTTCACTACTTGGATGCCTGTGACCTCCAGCTACTGAAATACGACCTGGGGGAAAATCAGGATTGTCCCACAGCGGAGAGTGATCCCAGATTCGGCATGTAAACTGTGCTACTGGATGGGAGGTAATCCTGCCGGGACACTTGACAGAGGGTAAATCTAAGGCATTCGCGAGGGATGACATTTCACACACTGATGTTTCTAATTCATCCATCGAGGAACCGATTTTGTGGTGAACCAAGCACTTGCCTGTCCTAGATGGGAGGCCTGGTAGTTGAGCCTCACATTTGAGAAACCTCAGCCCCCACTATCAGTTTCATTAAAGAAATTAGACAAGCCATTTATGAGTCTGGGTTAGGGTGCTTCATGGAATAGAAATGGGGAGCATCTGGAAGAGTAGCCAAGGGAAGATCTTAATAGACACAAAGAATCCTAGTCAGGAAATGTACAGGGATTGCCACCAAGTCAGGTCAGCTTTGATAGAATTTAGAAGTGAGGGGAATGACTTAGTGATGTATCTCTCTCTCTCTCGCTCTCCACAAGAAGCAGTCGCCACTCTCTGAAGGAGGAAGTGAACTGAATACACTACACTTTACTTAAAGTATGATAAGGTGCAAGTGGCAGAACAAAAACAACATCCACTGAAATGTGTGCATAATGACGCTCCTTCCAATAACCCCAGAGAATCCTGGGGGGCTAGGAGCAGCCTAATGTTAGTATGAGCAGCTTTACACAATGCGTTATCCGACTAAGCATGTATATATAAAATACTAATATGGCATTTTCATTCTCAAGATATCACGCACTTCAGTATAAAAAGGAGGCATCAATAAATAAGCCGTCGTCACTGCATATCACACTGATGATGAAAAAGAAAATGTGTACGTGAATAGATTTCTGATCACCCTTCGGAAATATTTGTTTCATTAAGAAACGGAATGTAGTCAGTGTTTTTCAGACTTGTTATGAAGATATAATACTGCATTACTGATCTCACGCCTAAATTGTCAGACGCAGTCCGTCTCCACACATATGCAGACCAGAAAGTCACTCAGCGTGTTGTTCCAAATAGCCCTACACAAGATTATTACTGCAGTGCTTTAAAATTTTCATGTGCATTATAAATATTTATAGGGTGCTGGGGTTTCTCCTCCACTGTTGCGCATTTCCCGGGAGAGATTTAATAAATTAATACGGCGCTCCCCCCTTCCTTCCTCCTTCTGACACTCAGAGAAGTTCAAAGCTGTCACATAATTCTCGGGATAAACTGTGCACACCTCCCAAAAGCAGAGCTGAGTTGCATTTGTGTCCAGAGTTAACAGAGCATTCCACTTAACTGCCGTGCTGCAATGACTATGCAGAGCATTGCATGTTATTGTGCATGCGCCACATATATTGCTATCTATTTTGTTCCTGATTATTATGTTATTTATTAGATAACTCCTAAGCTTACCTCACTAGAGTAGACTGATGTTATTACTGAGGCAACATCAGAAGGTGATTCTTCAAAGGCTTTTTCCTGGACACCTGAAATCCTTCTTTGGATAATGCAATGTTGCATTTCTAAAGCATTTTCTTGAATAAAATACAGTGGATCTGATTCACAGTTAAGAAAATGCAGATTTTTAGGTATATTTCAGAAGGGATAATCTACACAGGCGTAGTACCTGAAAATACGCAATATACGTAGCACTTAAGAATGGGATGGCTCTGAATCACCATTACGGACCTGTTTTCTCAAGGTTTGTAATGACTTAAGGAAGGGGTGTGCCGGGAAAACGAAGAATAAGGAAAAGAAGATTGGGTGGAGGGAG
Organism: Limnodynastes dumerilii; assembly: GCA_011038615.1. Lineage (NCBI taxonomy): Eukaryota > Metazoa > Chordata > Amphibia > Anura > Limnodynastidae > Limnodynastes > Limnodynastes dumerilii. The sequence goes on along the minus strand of WWET01002782.1, from coordinate 83,485 downwards.
CTATTTAAATAAGGAAATCTGGGCGCGGTTAGGCAAAAACATTCTTAAGGGTTAAGAATTTAACCAGAGTAACAGATAAACTCCCTGGCGTGCATGGCCCCACACATCGTCACTAACCTCTCACCAGTCATTGGCTGTTGTGTCGTCATAGGGAGGAGTTAGGCAAGGGAGTTTTCATAAGGCAGCTACTACAGGAATCTGACTTCTTTAATTTTTGGAATTCCCA
>WWET01002782.1:63428-74063 GCA_011038615.1 Limnodynastes dumerilii | reverse complement strand
AAGAGCGTGTACGGTGATACCATCATTTTGGCAGATGGTTACAGCATAGATTGGAGGTTAATTGGTAATGTGTGTACGCATAGTTTGGGTGCTTTATCTGAGATCACAATTTCCAAATCTGCTCTTATTTACGTGAAAAAATAAATTCTTGGACAAACTCCAATTGATAATTAGTATGTAGATCAGGAGAGATTATTTGGAGTTGTCTTTGTTAGTATTTTATCATCTGCATTTAGCAACATGATAGGCCTGTATGAATCTATATTTTGGCATCCTTATTAGGTTTGGGTGGTATAAGCTTCCGGAAATTTTGTATAGTGTGGGGTGTGTTGATGGATGTTTTTTTGGAACAGCTCAAGCATCGTTGGGAATCCTTGTAATAGTTTATAGTAATCTAATGGGAAGCCAACTAAAGTAACTGAAATAAGGATATAAACAATACTTGATAGTGAGTTACGTACTGTTGAATGGAATATATATTTTTTATGTTTGGTGCAGAACTCGACAGATATCGTTAACGCTAGTTGTGTTTTTAAAAGTTTGAATTGTTGCCAAAGGGGGCAGTGTGGTCCATGTGCCAGAGGGACACAGCTTTTATTTCCAATAAATGATATGACTATTTTTAAATAGCATCTTTGTAGTAAGTAATTAAAATGTAACACTGTGTTTAAAAAGCATTTTTGTAGTGATTCATTAAAATTAAAATTGGGGTATATAAGAGAGCATGAAAGAAGAAAAGAATTTACATATGAAAACCAATCAGATTTTGGGATTCATTTACAAAATATATTTTCAGAAATGATAGTTAAAGCCTGGTTGCCATGGATAACATCTGAATATTTTCTTCTTTAGATGTTCCATTAAATAAACTTATTACAGTGTTAATGTGGTTTGAACAGTGAGGGATGTGGGTCTACCAGTCAGTTCAGAACAGGCTGGAAAATCAATTGCTTTTGCCTCAAAAAAGTATAAGTATTCATTCAAAAAAATGTTCTAAAATGTCTGTTTTTTTAAAATAGAGTCATCGAATATGAACTTTCGGATGTCTTTATTTCCTAAACAGCCATTTCTGGCCGCAGACGGACAGCGAACAATGAAACTCATCAACAACTGTGAACTGTTAGCATTGTTTTCTCCTCGTTCAACATTGCCGTTGCAGGAATATAGTGGAGGAACTTCAGATAGAGGACACTGTTTGCTGTGGGACGATAGGACATTTTAGAAGACCAACTTGTGTCTTGGAGGAAAACCCTATTGTGACAAATGTAATACATGATGGAGAATCACCATTGTTTGTGGGACATAAGTGTCATAGTTTCCTATGCAATAGCAGTGATGAAAGTACATTCTATTGTAGACCCTCTAACATGACCACTTTAATTAGATAAAAAATACTTACACATGTCATACTCGCTTACCGTGAAATAACTGATGTTTGAAAAACATTTTTCTTTTCAACACAGGTGATTACCATAGTAACTGACAGTCGTAAGCTTGGGGCATTTTGTACCTAATGGAAAGGGTCATGTTTGAGGGTCAGCTTCTGTCTTAATGCCACAAAAATAAGCAACATTCAGTGAGAGGGTGAGGCAGAATGAGCAAAATTGTGTTTAAAAAGATGCACACAAAGATATAATAACATAAATACATATCTATATATTTATTTTACAGATGTATATTTCTTGTATATTAGATCAATGTGATTCAGAAAAATACACCCCTAGGGCCAGATTTACTAAGCTGCAGGTTTCGAAAAGTGGAGATGTTGCCCATACCAACCAATCAGATTCTAGCGGACATTCTCTAGTATGCAATAGTTAAATGAGAATTTGATTGGTTGCTGTGGGCAACATATCCACTTTTCCAAACCCGCAGCTTGGTAAATCTGGCCCCTAATCTCCTATTAGATAAACAGGGCTATATTGAAACCATTGTTCAAGCCTGTAGGGGATAAGGTATTCAGGGTGTGTATACAATGTTTCTTCCTGAAAATTGTACTTTTTTTTAACACTTGAGATATATATATATATATATATATATATATATATATATATATATATATACATACACACAATACTCCAAATCATACAATTCACCTTTATGACCTCTAAGGTCCTGGGACTTTATTATGAGCATCACTCAGCCTTATAATATAAAAGTAATTTTTCCCCCGGATGTAATGTTATCTAACCTAAATGTCTTCTTTGAGAGAAAAAATGAGCACCAGTATTATTAGCTGTTATTTTCTTGCTACAGCATTGGCTTTCCGCAGTGTATTTGGCTTCTTGCAGAGGGAAAACACCGGAAGTATTGCTGTAGGAGGAAATACTATTTATCGCAGAGGGACGCACCCTAGCTCTTTGTAACCTGAAGTGCTTTTTTTACTCCATTTTCTCTTCTAGGAATTACAAACCAACCTGCTACATACATTTTTATACACGACTATTAATTTATTGCAGGTAATAAATTAGTACAAGCCAAGGGTCAAATAGGACTTTTCTTTTTTTAATAGCAGATAAAAAAAAGGGTCAGCTAAGTGACCAAGGTTGTAGAGTCAGTGTATCTATAAATTTAGTGTAGTCATTTTTCAGTTTGGAGACATTGTTATATGTGACCTCCATACACATCTTGATTAGCAGTTCTGGGTAGCTTCTGTACGCACAAATAACACAAAAGACCATCCTTCTACCTGACATTAAGATTAATGCCCTCTTGTACAATTTCTCTCAACTTCAAAGGCTTCTTCTCTTGTGTAATTGTTGTTTACAACATCAGTGTAAACAGGAGCCACACAAAAATGTAAATTACCGTAACGGTGGAGGTTATTCATTTTGAGATGTGAGCATTTCTCAGTATGACAGAACGCAATGGGAGACGGAAATTCTGGGCAAATAAACCAGAGCAGGAGGGAGGAATAATCTCTTTTTATTGCAGGCCCTATAACTCTGCGTCCAACATGCAATGAGATAAAGTGAACTGTGTATGGGACAGTAATTCATCTTTTATATCGGGAGTAGATCCACACTACTTTATCCCTGGTCCCTGGCAGCTAATTTAGAGACCTGCTTACATTTAAGGGTGAACTTTTGAACAAGATTATGATCTTTCTTCTATCTCACAGATTTGGTTGTAATTCCATGCGTTTTCATTACCGGCTTCCCAATGGTACTCAGATTTATGGATGGATCTATAGAACACTGTGTGCAGGAAACAAGATGGATTTTTTTACACTGCCTATCTAACTATATCTATATTTTGAGACTTGTGTTTGCAGTGATGCAATAAATGATGCCTTTACTAACTTCAACTCATTTATTTTTTTCATTTACTTAACACAAAGTCTCTTTTAACGATGAGATTAGTCACATTTGCTCCCTTAGTATCATTTCTATCTTAATTGTCTATTTCATCACAAATTAATCAAATCCAATATCCTACATTACTTTGATTAAGAGGCTTGACAAAGCTTCTAGTTGTAATCCAACCCAGGCCTTACCGTTTCTACCCATGTCTTCTTTGGCACCTACAACTGATGTCTAAGGACCAGATCCAGATTTCCATCCGATATCCGTCTTCCACAAGGGTTCTTTTGGGCACTGCGTATGTGCATGCCAGATATTATGCAACGGATTTTCTAGCATACAATTTCCATATGCTAGGAGCTCTCTCCGACAGGGCGTTCCCTTACATACACATGCCTAAAGCATAATAGGGGGATGGATATAAGCATGAAGATGGGGGTGAGTGGGTGGCAGTAGTCACTTCCGCACAGATCTGCATTACGATGGACGCAGATATGTACAGTTCCCTCTCACATGCAAACTTTCAAACCTCCATAGGCATGGAACAGGCACAGTGGTCTGGATCAGGCCTTAAATGTTCAATAACAGCTAAAACCTTAATAACAAAAATAATCTACTGTAAATAAAAAAAAAACATTTCCCTTTTTGATTAACCAAAGAATAAAACCGGGTACACAATACACAGTATAGGGACGATTGGCTGATAATCAGCTGAGTTGCCTTATAATTGTATAGTGTGGATACTGGACTGATATGCGGTAACTTGTAAAACATATTGCAGATACTCTGTCCACCAATAAAGGTATAGGCCGCTTTACAACTATCAGACCATTTTACATGGAGCTGAGGAAATCGTGCTAGTGTGCATGGATTTAACAGAACACATTTACTTAACTGTCTTATTACATTATCATATTTAACATATTTTGCAGGATTTAAGTGCAATTTTAGCGACGTTTTGTTGTCTGCTGAGAGCATCTACAAAAGTGAAATGTGCTGTATTCTTGATGGAAAATCATAACATATTTCTTGTGTAATTGAAATAATCATTAAGCTTGCATAATAAAAATGTACAATGAAAATTGCATACAAATGAACTGAAATAGATATGCGCAGTTGGTATCATATTGAAAGGATCACTAAATAAATGATAAAATGGTGGGGACAGACTTTACTGCATGCTCTGGCAGATCGCGACCCTGATGGCAGATCCCAGTGATGGAAAGGGACTATAGACAGATGGCTTGTTCCACAAAGAGCAGAACCAGAATTATCCGGAGTAGAACACAATACTGGCACAACTGATAAGATGTAATGAACTACAGCTAGTGCCAGGTGAAATACATGGCAAACACAAAATGGAGGTTACTCAAATTTATAAGTTAATATGGAGCAGGTGCTGCAAGGTATGGGGTATTCACACAGATACAAAAAAGGCCCCAGCACTCTTGCAATTAACCAGCAACAAACCATAACATTCTATCTTTAAAATGAAAGTTTGTTACAAACATTTGCAAATATATGATAAGCAATCAGACTCTTGCAAGGCTTCTCTGTTTTTAGGTGGTCCTAATGATGTTAAAACTGTCAGAGTCCCAGCTTTGGATCATATATCATGTATTTTTAAATTGAGAGCAAAACTCACCCCCGGCAGAGGTCCCCAAGTTCCCAAAATAGCTACTCTGGAACAACCACTCTCAGCTGCTATCCCAGACAAGCTTTAAAACAAACACACAAAATGTTGGTTGCTCAAATTTTTTAAATTAATCAAGAGCAGGTTCTAGAAAGGGATAGGGAAATGTACACAGATAAAAAAAAAAAGTCACACCATCACTATTGCATTAACCAGTAACTAACGTTGACATGTTATCTTTAAAATAAGATTCAGAGAGATTTGTTATACGCATATAACATTCTATCTCTAAAATATAAGTCAGAGAGATTTGTAACATACATTTAGAAATATATAATAAGCCACCAGCCACTTACAAGGCTTCTCTGTTTTGGTCCTAACTCTAAAACTTTCAGTGTCCCAACTATGGGAGAAGGATATTCCACAACACATAAAATATATAAAGATCACATTGTATAATGGAGATTATAGAATAAGAAGGCACACTAGAAAATAAAAGTAAAGTGGCTCTATAAAAAAAAAAAATACGAATGCGGGAAAATTGAGATATATAGGTACGCACACTGTTTACCTTAGGAGGGTTGGTAGTACACTTAAATATTAAACGATCCAAGAGAAATCCAACTGGTAAATGGACAATACAAAAACAAAAAAAATAAAGAGAGGGAAGGGGAACAATGGACAATATAAAAGCCCTAAAGGGAACAGATAAATCTATTATATAAAAATGCTGGAAATAACATAAAATTTCAATTACAAATAGAATGGAGAACAAGTGCTGTATCGGATTTCCTTTTTACAAAGTTGCTTTCTCTTCACATCGTTTGAAGTCCTTTATATTAATGAGTTTTAATGTGACTCTACTGCCATCTAGTGACTGAGCTGGGGATTGTGTATTCATTTTATGATTCAGTTTTATGTTTTTTTCTTTTCATTTCCCTTTATTCCCCTTTTTTTTGTTTTTCTTATTTGCCATTTAGTTCTTACTCCTGGACCTTTTGAATAGGGCCCCTGTTTTCTATTTCTCTCTTTGCAGGACACCTTAGCATTGCAGTGCCAGTCATTTATTGTTATCTTCTGGGAGTATTTCTTGCTCCATACTATTTGTAATTGAAATTTCATGTTATTGTTCCCTTTAAGGCTTATATATTGTCCATTGTTCCCCTTCCCTCTCTTTATTTTATTTGTTTTTGTATTGACCTTTTACCAGTTGGATTACTCTTGGATCTTTTAATATTTAAGTGTATTATGTATTACCTCTAAAGGTAGACAGTGTGTGTACCTATATATCTCAATTTTTCTGCATTCATTTTTATTTCTTTCTTACAGTGCCAGACACTTTACTGTTCTTACATATAAAGATCACATTAATAATAATAATAATAATAATAATAATAATAATAATAATAATAATAATAAACTAAATTTGCGCTTGAAACTACAAAATATGAAAGAATTATACTGGATTTTAAAGGGCACAGATAATATTACCATCAGTCTGTATATTGAATAGTACAATACACAGAATGCATAATACATGTAAGTAGACAATTTAAAATATGAGATTACACCCAGGAAAAGGGAAATTTCCCCCTTTACGATGTCACTATAAAGATTTTCCCAATAAGAAAGAAAATCCATCCTAAATATTTATCACTACATCTACATCTAAATCATGGATACAATCATCAAACCTTTAATAAATGCATCAAACTAAATCATTCACATCTCTGAAATTATATTGGAAATTATTTAGAATTTCATATCAATTGTATATTATATATGTAAGGGGTCAGTCTATGCTTTAGTCAAGGATTTGATTCTAATATCTTGTTGGGAAATCACTGATTTTATATATTTTTATATTTCTAAGTATCTCAACAACTTATTCATTATTCTAATTAAATTATTATGTGTGCATAGCTCTATCTTGTCTCTCTTGTTAAAATCTTTGATTGTGATATTCCCATCCTCGCAGATCAGCATCTCACAAGAAGATAGAAGAATAAAAATCACTTCAATAACAATCTTTTTTTGCTTTTTATTTTTTTTATTTTAGTCATCACATTTACCTTTTTACAGGGGTTTTGTCAGCATGCAATATCAGAGAAAGATTAGAATTTTTTTTTTACCAATGATTGAATAAAAAATGTAAATAGTACAAACTAGTGTGATTTCCATTTTCTGTGCTGCTCTATCTACTGTAAATGATTGAATCATTCATTACACATATATATACTAAATGTAAAAAAAAACTCACTTAAAACATTTCTGTTTAGGGCGAAAATATATCATATGGCTTAACACCTCAGAATGTACAGTGAATATTCCTCCTATGATTATATCTCCTTCTTTGGAATATCTGTAGGCATAATCATAATCATTCATTGTAAGATGACATCCAGGAGTAGAATCTAGAGCAGCAGATTTACAGATAGGAATACACGGGACCAGGAACCAGAAGAGTCTCAGTAATACAATAGATAGAATGATGCTGAATCTCAGACACATTGGAGAGATTGTGTCCTTTCCCTGCAGACTCAGCAGTGACAGCAGCATGGAACGTGGAGTGTTCTGGCAGAAATGAGACAGGGAGAGGCTTTTATATGTTATCTGGTCTATTCTTTCACTCAGAAAAAAATAGTTGAAGCTATTCTTAAAACATGCAGCAAAATAAAATGAACACACAGGTGCCACCTCACATTTATATCTTGTATATTATTGTACACATTTGAAACACTCCTATAATTGTATTCATTAAAAGTTTCATTTCAAACTTCAAAGTTTTTCTACAATATAAAAAAAAGTATTATTTTATAGATGGGGAAACCGCCCGGGAAAGGTACTGGCCAGAGCGCACGGGTGGGGGGGGGAAGAGTTGGGGTTAGGCTGCGAGGGGGAGACTTAGGGTTAGCCTGTGGGGGGGGAGACTTAGGGTTAGGGAGTGAGTTGGGGATAGAATAGTTACTTACCTTTCAGAGCACCGTGTTCGGTCCTCCAGGGTTCGATTGCTTATGCCTCTTTGAGGCATAAGCAATCATTTGCCCAGCCAGTTTCGGGAGAACGGCCCTATCAAAATAGGGACCCACATCTGTGATTGAGTACACCTGCAAACGTTTATGTGTAGCCAAAGAAGTGTAATGCAACATTCTATACAAGTTACATGTTTAAAATTGCCTTTTTAGTAGATATATAAATTGGTATCTATTGCATATTGTTTAATTTAAATAAATATTTTAAACATAATTGAAAATATATTTTACAGCGAAAAAACCCCAAACACCTAAATGTGAAAATATATATGTTAAAATGCATTAGCAAAATGTGCATCGATACGCTGCTATTCATAAAAGATATTTTTCTTAAATAGTCACTTTAATGTAGAATAAAATGCTCCTCCAGCTGATTCTTACTCTGAGCTGGTGCAAGGTTTGAGGTGGAAGCGCAGGGACACGGATACATTTAATATAGCGGAAGGCCCCCTTTCCACTAGTGCACAGCACATGGGCGCAGTCACAGGTGAATCAACTGTTTTGAGATCACTTTATGAGTTCACTCCATGCTAAAAATCGCTGTACACCTATAAAGTCTAAACCACAACTCTGGATCAGGTACACTGTATTTATGCCTCCTAAACCCAGCATAATTATAAGTTGTTATGTTTTTCATTTGTGTTTAGAAGAAGATTTAGTTTATTATGTTTTTTTTTCCTATTAATTAATTTGCTCTATAAATACAGGTAGTGAAATTGTGTAAACAGGTTGGAAAGCATCTAAAGCAGTTTTGGGCTGTTTCCCATCATGCTTTGCTTTTAATTATGCATAGCATCATGTCCAATTTTCTACATTTATGTCAGTATCAACTACCCTTATATAAAAAAAAAGGCCAAAAGCTCTACAGGACACAGTAATTACACAGGAAGCAAAATGTATCAATACTTGCCATCGATTCTCTCCACTGCCTTCTGCTTGATTCATCTTGTGCATAACAATTTGTCAGAATACATTTCTCAGATTTGTCCATTTACAGGTTTATGGAACTGGTTAATTGCCTAAAAGCAAACCAAAGCTTTCAAATCTAGAACAATGATAAGTATTTAGTTAATCTTCAGTCCCTGCAATTCTGTTTATTTAAATATAAATATTTATACTGTTTATGTTTTGTTTGTTTCATTCCTTTTTATGTATAGAAATGTTTAGTATGATAATGTGAATAAATGTTACCTATAAATACCATTTAACGCTAAATATTTTATATTATTGTTGTTTTTTTCCTTGGAAATTAGCTTCTTTATTTATAATGAGTGCAAAGATAAAATATCTGCCTAATTTCCGAGAATTTATAGACTTGTTTTGCTCTTTATCAATGCATTCAGTGCTTGTTTGTATTCCTTAGCTTTGTAACACGGAGTACAAACTTACACGATTTCCCGACTCCCAACAAAACAGTCTGATTGGTGGAAATTCAGGCAGCTTGCACACATCTTCTAGTCACACTGTGCCATGCATATAGGGACAGTCAAATCTGCTGTGCAAACCGATCAATACTATTAGCGTTCAGTGTTACTGGATGGCTTTGTTGTTGTCTCAACAAATCCGTGCAGTATCCATACTATATGGAGTCACATTTCTTTAGCATATGGTTAGTAGAGGTGATTATCTCAGAGCTGCTGGTAATTTGGTATAATGTGTACACGTGAAACAGCATGCTCATCAGGACTTGTAATTGTCAATGAAACTGTAAGAGCCATCACATCTCATATATGATTGCATGGGTGTGTAGCCAGCTTAAGATGTCATTCTGAATTAGTATATATAATATGCAAACAACCACTATGTAACCATGTATGTTGGCCATAGTACAACCATAATAGTGGTCCAAATAAATGACTAGATGGAATATACATAAAACATTAGAGACAGTGCAAAGAATAGCATCTAAAATGGTCCATGGCCTGTGTCACAAAACATACCAAGAAAGGCTAGATGAACTAAACAAGTATAGCTTGAAGCAAAGAAGAGAGAGGGGGGACATGATAGCAGCTTTCACATATATCAAGAGGTGTAACCAGCTAAAGGAGAGTTGCATTTTTCAAAGGAAGAGGTATAATAGAACACATGGGCATGAAACTGGAGGGTGAAAGGTTCAGAGGAAAAATTCTGGAAAAATTACTTTACTGAAAGAGTGGTTGACAAGTGGAATAACCTCTCAGCTGAAGAAGTTGAAGCTAACATAGTAGAAGTTTAAACATGCTTGGGATAAATAAAAGAATATGGAGCAGATTTACTAAGCTGCGGCTTTGGAAAAGTGGAGATGTTGCCCATAGCAACCAATCAGATTCTAGCTCCCACTTTTCTATGACATACTAGAAAATGTCAGCTAGAATCTGATTGATTGCTAGGAACATAGAACATAGAAAGTGACGGCAGATAAGAGCCACATGGCCCATCTAGTCTGCCCATTTGTTTATTCAAAACTATACTGACCCTAGACCCTATTTACCCTCAATTTGGTTTACAATTTAGGATACCCTTATATTTAACCCAAGCATGTTTAAATTGTTCTACTGTATTGGCCTCAACCACCTCAGATGGGAGAATATTCCACTTATCTATCACCCTTCAGTGAAGTAATTTTTCCGCACATTTCCTTTGAATCTACCACCCTCCAGTTTATATTCATGCCCTCGTGTTCTATTAC
>WWET01002782.1:45872-61884 GCA_011038615.1 Limnodynastes dumerilii | reverse complement strand
CACACACAAACATACATACACGTTTCAAGTAGGATCTTGCACTCCAATAGCAATGTAAACCGTACAATATATTTATTGTTGGCGCGGCACTCTGAGACCTGTAAGCTATGTGGACCAAGATTATCTGCTATTGTTAATAACTGACAAGCTTCAGTGTGCCGTGCCAAGCCAAACTCCTTGGTCTGGCAAGAAGTATATGATTAAATATGTTTTAACTTGCACCACTCGTTTTGTGGTATATCTCCTGCAATGTCCCTGCGGCCTCACTAATGTTGGAAAAAATCTGCTGTGCCTTCAGAGAAAGGATCAATCTGCATCACTCCGCAATTAGCTTTACAATTGGTTTTACAATCCGGCAACCAACCAGTTTCCAACCATTTTTTGAGACATCATTCCCTATCAGAGTTCTTCTTAGAAAAGAGGCTAATTAGATTTTTATACTGAACACGGTACAACCGAGGGGCTTGAATGAATTATTACCATTACTATGTTTTTTGACTTAGTGTGGATAACTGGGTCACTTTATATTCTAGGTACTTTCTTCGGATGGACTGATGTAGTGCTACAAATGGTAGCATTATGAGCTCCTGTATTTTTGTGGTCAGATGATAGATTTCTTAAAATTGGTATTTCTTTAGATGGATATTTATTATATATTCTGTATACTCACTGTTAATTGTTTGTTATAGTTATTTTGTTTTGGTATAGGGAGATTATATCCCATAGTGATTTATTACAGGTGATTGGTACCCTATGGTTCTGTCCCTTATATACATTCTGAAGACTAGACTCCTGCTAAATTTGCAGTCTTTACTTATAGAACGCAAAAAAAACATCCCCACAGCATGATCCTGCCACCACCATGCTTCACTGTTGGGATGGTATTGGCCTGGTGATGAGCCCGGTTTCCTCCAAACATAACATCTGGCATTCACACCAAAGAGTTCAATCTTTGTCTCATCAGACCAGAAAATTTTGTTTCTCATGGTCAGAGAGTCCTTCAGGTGCATTTTAGCAAACTCCAGGCGGGCTGCCATGTGCTTTTTACTAAGGAGTGGCTTCCGTATGGCTCTGACTCTATATATATATATATAGCATGACTAGTATGGAAATACTATGACCATGGTACATAACACCTCTTCCATCTCCCATCCAACCTCCACAGATGCCTCGAGGCCTCAGACTCTTCAAAATGTATATTATATATGTAGTTCTATCCAAAAAAACTGTGCTAATATATGTCATGTTCACTTATATCCTATACTGTAAATGCAAATATTCTCAAGTCTGAGAAAAACTCCATAAAGTGGGCTGATTGGAACATGGCCTCTAGTGGGAATATTACAAGTAACAAACAAACATTAAACTGCCCATTTTATTGAAAGAAAATTGCAATATGAGATCTGTGCTAGAAGAAAATCTTCTTGTTTTCTGCATACTGCCAAAACAGCAGGGCATATGACTAAACTAATTGCAACCATCTTTCAAACTTCCATTGACAGTTTCATTGTTCTCTACCAACTTCCTACGCCGGAAAATGTTGGTCCGGCTCAACTGAGAAATATTTACTATATATTTTTCTTTGAAATATATAATTTAAGGCAATTTTAAGTTTCTTTACATGGCAGATACAGATTATGTGCTCTGAATATAGATAATATGAATGTGTTTTGCCGGCAGCTGAATGGCGACTGCTGTTAATTGCCGGCAGCCTCCATTTTTGACAGAAGAGGTGCTGCGACTCCCGGAGTCACAATCTTAATGCTATCCTTACCCTAAACCTCCATGTCCCACAGCCTAACCCTAACTTTCCATGTCCTGCAACCTAATCCTAACCTTCCCCTTAAGCCCTAACCCTACCTTATACCCACTGCAGCCTAACTCCAACCTTATACCCACTGCAGCCTAACCCTCCATGTCCTGCAGCCCAACCCTAACCTTCTCCTTAATCAGTAACCCTAACCTTATACCCACTGTAGCCTAACCCTAACCCTCCATGTCCTGCAGCCTAATACTAACCCTCCATTTCCCTGCAGCCTAACCCTAACCTTCCCCTTAAGCCCTAAACCTAACCTAACTGCTGCAGCCTGATGCTAATAGGAACAGGTTGAAATAAGTACCTGTTCCCAATAGCAATTTCCTATTAACTGAAGTTTTTGGACAGTGGTACAGCCAATATTCAGCTGACAGCTGTATCATTATCGAAATAGTGCCGGACGGACCGACAACCGCATCCCAGAGTTTAACAGCTGCTCAATTTCTGTCTTTCAGAAAAGATGCTTGAAAATGTCAAACTGATTTGCCATTGAATTTTACTGGTTCACAGGACCTTGAAATATTTACAGTACAATGGTCTTATAATATACTCAGATCTCACTTTAGCTTCAGAATTTGTGGCTTACTTTTCGGTTACCTGTTTACCAAAAACGTTCATCATTCACGGTGTAATTAACATTAGTCTTCAATGGCCAATTTTGTTGAAAAAGAACTGTTTAAATCAATTTTAACTGAAAGATTTTCTTATTTGTAGACAGGATTGAGAGTATAGTGGAAAAAAACTAATGTCCTTTACAAAAAAACAAGGCCTAAGAGGCTTCAGTGTGGTTGAGCTTTTCTTTCGGGATATAATAATAGTATAGATCATAGCTGCTGACTCTCCCGGAATGTCCGGGAGACTCCCGAAATTCGGGCAGTTCTCCTGGTATCTTGGGAGAGCTGGCAAATCTCCTGCAAGGGACTTGAGACTTGTGGTTTCCATGAAACCCTGACCTGGAGTCCTGCCCCCCTGCCTGGCAACACTAATTTATTAGTGTTGCTAGGGAAAGGAAGGTACTTGATGATGCAAATTTTTTCATCAAGCCCCACCCCCCATCCCTATGAAATCCTGAAAGGAGTAATTGATAGTCAGGGGGTGGGGCTTAATGGCAGGATTTGCATAAATCGCGCTGTTAAGCCCCTTCCCTGCATTCATCTATGGCTTCCCTCCGGAATCTCCCGGAGAGAAGCTTTTAAAAGTCGGCAACCCTGATATAGATGTTCGAGATTTGTGTTGGTTCTTGAACACTTGAACTCTCGGTTCTTGAATTCTTTTTTCAGAAAGCTGATACATTCTGGTGAACTTATTTTATAAACACTTCACACCAGTTTCATATCTGAATCTGTTGCATGCGGAGGCCACATTTCTATAGTGTTTTCTAATCTTCCAACAGTAAAATGTAGCTGTGCATTCTAGTGCAGCATCCACTTGTTATTAAAATGATTGTAGTTTCCTAAGGGGTGCATTAGAGTCTTTGAGTTATACTTTTTCTTATATTCCTAAAGGAACAAAATGTTCTCTTTAAATGCACTGTTCATTCTATTGTGAATCTTGTTTAGCAATCTCAGAATGAAGCGGACATTGGTGCCGACTTTACCAATTGTTTTACAGTATTTATGGATTTTATTATTTTAAATATAACACTTTACATGCACTGAGCTGTGTGCTTGATTTATGGCATACTTCTAGCCCGAGCAATTGCTTTCCCATAGAAAGAAGTGAATATTTTGGAAGTAATATTAAAAACAAGCAGTTTTGCGCAGATAAAATGCTGTGCGACACCCCACAATTATGGAATGCCTTTCATGCCTTGTAGCTTTGTATATCTGGCACATAACAAAATCTCATTTTTGTGATTTAGGAGTGCAGTCACAGACAAAAGCGACTTGATAGTTATGACTGAGGAATACATATATCGGCACCAACCCAATCATCACTTGAGCATAAAAAATGTCTTTTGCAAAACACGGCATCCCAATGTGCAAAGCTATGCGGTAGTGTAACTCTATTGCATTGGGGCAGTGGGACGTAGTGATTCCATGTTCTGCACTATAAGGGTATTTACCCCATAAATAGCAGCCTTGTATAAGATATATGTGCAAAATAGTAGTGTTCCAAATGTCACTGACACTGGGCCATATCTAGACTTTATACTTGATTGCGCTGCGGAGGCTAGCATATGGAAGTCGTGATCCACATGCAGGAGAGCAGGTTACTTCCCCCTTCTCTCCTCCGTGTGGATGGTGGATTTCCAAACAGGACCCTACCTTAAGTATTCGCATCTCATACATATGGGGGGGATGAGCATGACCGCCATACGGAGACTGATTTCTCCACGGAATGCAGCATCACATGCACATACTAGCGTATGGAAATCTGTTGTTTTTCTTCATTGAGAATTCGGGACACTGGGCCTGATCCAGATGTAATAACGACAGACAATTTCCGCACGCGGCATGTGTGAACACGCCGGGAACACCCTGCACAAGCGCACGGCAGATGTTACGCATCGTAACTCTGATCGTATGTAATTCCGTATGATATGGCGTGACATCCCTACGCAAGCCAAAAATATGCATTGTGGGAGGAGGGAGGCATTTAGATTGTATAGTATGGGCTGAGTTAGGCACTTACGAATGACAAGGTGATACATACGACCAGAAATACGCAAGGAAAAGTAGGGTTCTGAACACGTAAATCAGCTAAGTTACGTGCGTGTGAGGGGAGTGCCAGGGGGTGCGTTAAACTTAGTAGTGCAAAACTTGGGTATGCTTGCGTACGAAAAACAAACTTAAGTCTGGATCAGGCCCACTGACACTAATTAAGAACAGCAATTGCACTTTGTTTTTGCACTTGGACATATAATTTGACACATAAATAAAAAGGAGGAATCAGGATTTTATGGTAATTATTTACTTAAAGGATAACAAAATAGTCTTTTTTCCAG
Organism: Limnodynastes dumerilii; assembly: GCA_011038615.1. Lineage (NCBI taxonomy): Eukaryota > Metazoa > Chordata > Amphibia > Anura > Limnodynastidae > Limnodynastes > Limnodynastes dumerilii. Next base: position 57,121 of record WWET01002782.1, on the reverse strand, counting down.
CAGTCACTAAGTGTGGGGGTCTAGGGCGTTTATTTTGTTTAATTAGACCAATTTAGGGCTTGTGCCTTGGAGTGTGCCAAACACTGGGTCTGTTTGTATGCCCATTTCCTGACAATTATTTCTGAGTTCATGCAAGTAATGTGTTCCTCAGCTTAAACAGGTGGACTGCTATGTATGCACTTTTATTAATAACCTCTCATTTTAAAAATCTATGTGTTGGTTTGGTTCCAAATTGATGTGTAAATTGATCACACCCCCTAAGCAGTTTCATGATCATAGACAAGCATTGGCTAACTGATACTTCCTACGCTTACAGAAGAAATTCAAAGGACCCTCATACAGAATAGAAATAGAGAATGCAGAGAACATGCTAATAGGCTTTGTGCAACACAGCGACAATCCTAGGGACCTTTACACAGCACAGGAAGTGTTTTAAGGACCCCAATACAAAAAACTATAATAGCGATGTATTTATAATACCAAGGGCACAATAATTACATACAATACGGAGAACATCTTAATTAGCAATATACTGTACTATAAAATCATGGAGTCATGAAAACCTTGACAAAAACAAATGCAGTACCCAGTTTATGAGCTCACTTTCATTATATGGTATTGTATAGCCTGGAATTGAAATATTTGCCCCCCAGCTATTTACAATGACAATTGTAAATAGACAGTGACAATCAGTGGCGTAGCTACAGGGGTCGCAGTGGTCGCACTTGCGACCGGGCCCCTGAGCTAGGGGGGCCCAGCACAGGTCCCCCCACCACTCACCAATAGTGCCACGCTGGCACTTCCATTGTCTGGGCCCGTTAACGGAGGCAGCTACACCAGATTTCAGGGCCCCCGGGCCCTGAAATCTGCTGTAACTGCCTCCGTTAACGGGCCCAAGCCAGTAATACAGCTATTACTGACTTAGGCCTCAGTACCCAGTAATGCACTGCATCAGGGCCGGCCCAATGGTTTAGCCCAGGTGTAACTTTAAGTTCTTATTTTTGAAGATTCTTAAGTGTGAATCAGGTCCGTTATGTGTAAATTTGGTAAGGTGGTGTTTGGGTCCCTTAAGTTCCAATCTAACTCCAATCCTTGTAATGATTCTTGTTTTAGCGGATAAAGCAGTCTTAGTGTTGGACATCTTCTTGGCCCCCGTTTTTGGGAAGAAAAAAACAGGAGCAGTACTTTTTGTTGTTAGGAAAAATCTTTGTCTTAAGAAATAGTTGGTAGTAAGACACTTGCATTGCTGTTGCGAATCAGGCAGGTACTCTTACCACAGATACCTGACATATTTCCTATCTGCAGCTGGGGAGGTTGTTTAAGGTGCTTTCTACTGTAGAGTTTATATTTAAAGAGAAATAAATACCTCAGAGATTTGCGCTGTAAGACTTATAAAATGGGAGGTGTATGTGGGAATACATGCAGGATTAACATAAGTGTTCCTAAATTTGAAATGTTAATATATTCCTGGAGCCATCTATCCTCTTACAAACAGGTGTGATAAGAAAATAAATAGGTAAATGTGCTGCAGTTTTGAAGGCAAGAACATAGATAGTTCTAGATGATATAGACTGTCATAAGTGTTAACACTTGTTAGCACTGGGCATTAGAGCTTGCCTTTCTATTTGTATACATTATTTTTGTCGTCTAAATTTTATTTCATTATATTTTAATCAAACAGAAAGTAACAAATATAATAAATACTGGATTGTGAGATAATGATAAAGCAGCAACACTGCACTGTGAGCCAGCAGGTATGTAGTCCTGCAGAGTAATAGTGGTTATCAAGGATTCTGTATCCATTACACCATATGAGGAAAAATAGCCACATAAATAAATGGAAGCTTGTCCAGTGTGCCAGGTTACACGTTATTTCATACAAGCACAGTCCAGTGCTTTACCAGTAAAGTAACAAAATATACATTTAGTGGATTATCCGGTTATTTATTTTGATATATGGAGGGGAGTGAAAAGCCCTGTGTCAGAATGCAGCCCCAAGTTGCTTGTATTATTCCTGAATGATTATTTCTTGTGATTTGAAAACTGGAAAGCGGGCACTTCTTTAGGAAGCCATCATTTTTTTTTCTTCTTGCAATAACATCTGTTCAATCCCTCCCTTACATATTCATTTTATTCCTTAACATTTATGTATGTAGCACCTGCATACTCTGCATAGCTTGACAACGGGAAAAACCTCAGTACTAAAACAAATTCAGTATTATGTATTAAGAGGTTAGTGACCTTGTCACAAGATTTAAAATAGGCTTGATTGGAGGCTTTCATACGGTTTAAATATAAAATTGTGTGTATATATACATATATATATATGTGTGTATGTATGTTAAAAAAATATATATATATATATTTATTTAGAAGGAGCACTTTACAATAGATTGTAAATCTCCTAGATTGCTCCTAGGTCTGCCACCATGTGTGATTCCAATGACCTCCAATGCACCTCTCCATTTTTTTTTCAAAAATGTGTTATTTTTATTTTTTTTGTATTTTATTTAAATAAACTACTCTGCTGTGTTTAAGTGTAAGTCCTATTATTACCATTATGTACCTTATGGAGTAAACATATTGAAATTTTATTTTTGTTGTAGGTAGGGGCCCAAGCTGACCTTTTGCACCTGGACCCATGATCGTTTAGCTACGCCCCTGGTGACAATGACCTTAGCCGCCCGTCACCATGTGTAAGAAATGTATATTTCCTGCTAAAATTATGTTGAATTTGCTGCCATGAATATACAGAGAAAAAGTGGTAAGATGAAGAAACAAGCGAAAATATGCTACCTAACGAGAAACATAACAGAACAGTCATTAGTCATCATAGTGGTAATTGTGCTTATGCAAATACACACAATACTGTATGTATTGTACAAATCCTAAATTTTATTTTAAAATTTGACTTGATGTATAATAACTTGATGTATAAATTTATTTTAATTTATGATTAAATGGGTTTTTTTAAACTATTATTTTGGATGTTTACCTAATAACTTAAAAGTAATTTATGATGAACTTTTGTGTTTAAATGAAAGAAAACACTTTGCACTTTACATTACACTAATGTTCAATTATAAATGTAATGTTATGTAGTTATTGTTTTCTCTTACCTGTTACTTGCTATGAGTCATCCTGGCTGTTCCTTAGCTTAAATGTGCAAGTGATCCTGGGTGTATCTTAGCAGCCAGGATGTTCACCAATTAGCAAGGAGGCTTGTGAGAAGCTCAGCTTCTCATTGGCTGAGCTACTGCTGAAATAAGAGTAGGCCATTCTACACTGCTGGTCATTGCAACTGTCTGCTTGTTGCTGCTGTTATATTGCTCCTTTGCCTGTGCCTATGTGAATCCTGTACTGTCCTTGCCTTCTCCTGCTTCCGTTCCCAACACCTTACTTTCCCAGTTTGTGAGTTGCCCTTGTACCACTCTGGTACTTGTCTCCACGCACTGTTCATCTTGCACGTGTATTCTGTTTACTCTAACACCAGTGCTTTTCCATCTAGGTTTGGTTGTGGTACTGTTCCATCTTGTACCTTATCTATAATCTTCAGGAGACTATTATTTTTGTACATTACCTGTATTTGTTATCTTAGGTGCATCTCTTTGCTTCATTTGCGCTTTATTTCTGGGCTACCTAGTTACTTGCAATTGGTATCTGGGGCTCCATCAGAGGCTCCAGTGAACAACAACTCACTGTTAGGCCTTGGTGTGCAGCAACATTACGCATTTAATTATGCCTAGCTCTAACCTCATAATCTATTATTGGTTACTCTACACTCCTGTGGTGTTTCATAGTTTGTTTATAACTCTGGTGTGCAAATAAAAAAGGCTTTTACAGTCACAGGTTTATATTCAACACCTGCCTAACTTTTAGAATCATAGGGCTGTATTCAGAGATCTGTGTGGTGATCGTATCGCAATTATACGCACGGCCAGTGCAGGCCAAACCCCCCTTACAAGCACAACACTCCCCTCTCTAACTGTGCTGTCGGTGACTTCCGACACCATAGACCACTTGTAACTTTCCAAATGCATTCCCGTGCATATGTGTCCTCCGTACGTGCGATTCATGATGGTCGCGCCCACTTTCCATCATTTTAATGCCTCCCCGCCTATTTTTATGTGAATTGTACTATGCGTATTTTTGCGTCGCATATCCATAAGTATTTACCAACGTGCGATTCACAGGACCGTCCGTAAGGCTCTTCCGCTCGTATAGTGTACGTTAACTACGTAAATAAAGTTACTACGCATGCGCAGTTGGTCCGATGGTAAAAATACGCATGGAACTAGCCAAGAATTCGCATCTCTAAATACGGCCCATAGACAGCTTCTTCAGTTACAATGACAAATTACAAAGACAAAATCTGGAGTTACCTCATGGTCTGGTGAGAAAAATATCTGTCTGGGACCTGGTTGTCTTATCTATTTTCTGCATAGAAACAAATATAAAATATGTAGTAGTCCATGCTCTATTTTGAAATCCTGTCATAAGGATAAAAATAAACAATAATAGTGTTTGTTGTAAGCAACACTTGGTAGATTCAGCTGGTCCCAATAGACCCAACAACTCATTGACTGATGATAGAGTCTACCAAAAAGCTCTAAAAGTTCTCTAGCATAGTCTTACTTACATATTGAGTGTATATTCTTGTTACCAGATGAAGCAGGAGCAAAATGCATTATAATGGTTAGATGAACACATTTGTATATATACTGAACAGAAGGTTCATATGGATGTATGCATCAGACCCTTTCGATCCAACAATACCATAGAGTTCACTCTCTTTTCATGTTCATCTTTCTCCTTTCCAGTCTCTCACTCAATCATATAGTTCCCTCCAATCTTTACTTAAAGATGCAGCTAGACTTATCTTCCTCTCTCACCTACGTCTGCCTCTCTTTTCTGTCAAAAGCTGCACTGGCACTCCAGTTCGGAGTACTGCTCACACTCCTCACCCTCATCTACAAGGCTCTCTCCTGCTCTACTGCCATTCATGCTCACTCCCATCCTCTTCGGTCTGCTAACCTCAACCGCCTCACCTCACCTGAATACCATCTCTTACACCAGCATTCAAAATTACTCCCGAGTTGCCCACTACACTGGAAGGATCTCCCTCAGTCCACAAGTCTATACCTCACCCTTCAAATCTCAAGCACTCTTTAAAAACCTCTCCCTTCCTTAACCTTCCTGCCCACAAAATTTCCAATCCATTGTCCCTTTTCCCTCATCATGTCCTCTTAGTCTACCTCTTCCCTTTAGATTGTAAGTTCTTATGAGCAGGGACTTCTACCCTCCTGCCCTACGTCTCCCCCCACATTTGCTCTACCAGCTCTCCCCTCCCCTCTTTACCTGCCTTCTGAGCCCTATATTATAACATTGTATAATACTTTTGTGTTGCATTGTGTATCACTATATTTTATCTTGTACGTTTTTTCCAATATTTTATCTTATGTGTTGTGTTGTGCATGTTTATGTTGTGCTGTCCATACCATTATTCTCTGTATGGCACCACAGATACCTAAACTAAATTATGGAATTACTATTATTATTATTAATAATAATAATAATAATAATAATAAAAAATAATAATGTACTGCGAGTCTAATTGATATGATAAACACAATGGGGTAGATCCTGAACTACGTTTGCCGTACGTTTATTCACGTAGCGTATTTTCGTGCACGTAAGTTCTATACACTCCCCTAGGCACACCCCTTGAATGTACGTATTTTGTCAAGATACGGTTTCCAAACCCTACCTTAACTTTTGGCAACTTAACCAATGTTATCCGCTCACATATGTATGGGCAACATGTATTTACGCAGCTAAGCACGCCCATACTGTACACTTAAAATTTTCAGACGACAACACGTATTTACGCAGCTAAGCACGCCCATACTGTACACTTTAAATACAAACCCCCGCCTACTTAACGTATTTCAGACGTAATTTGGACTTACGTAAAATTGACATACGTGAATGGCCCATACGTTCACAATTACGCTACGTTACTGAGCGTATTTTCTATGGTGCGATTGCGCAGTACTTACCAAAAGGCGAATTTACGTCTCCGCCACGCGTAAATTCGCTCGCAAGCCTTGTTCTGGATCTGGCCCAATATTTTTTTTGTTGAGAATAGCATATTTTTTCATATTTAATGTTCTTTAATATTTTCTTTATATACTTAATAAATAATGGCTTACTATTTTCTGTAAGGTTCTGTTATACAAACACAAATATACAAAGGTTTGCTGTTTTCCAGAAAAAAAGAAATATGAAACGGTTTGCTAACTTTTGACTTTACTATATGCGTTCAATTTATCATAAGTGATAATAATCTCCCTTATATAAAGGAAACTTGTTTTATGCTTTATTAGTTGTTTAGTAGGTTCCAGGTCATTATAAATTATTCTGTAGCCAACTAGCTTCACTGGGTTTTGAGAAATCAGAATCCTTTAGTCAATACAATGTGTACATACCAGTAATAATAAGTCATCAGTCAAGATAATGTAAGATAGCTGCTTTCCACAAACAAGGAATCACTATAATAAATGGGCAGCAGGACCTTGTTAAAGTTGAACATTTCTATTTATTGAGGAAAATAAAGTCCACAATCAATGTTGCAATAGTGCTTAATACTCAAACTAGAAAAGCAATTCATTTATTTTTACAATATTTTATACTTTTTTATTTTAAAATGCAAGTGAACCTGACTGTGTCTATAAGTAAATAGCACATTTCTCCACACAATATTAAATGCCAATTTCACCACCACACCACAATTTCAACCATTGGGCCCAATCCAGAGGTGAACAAACACCAGCTCACACAGCGTATCTTGGCATGATTATTCACTGCACATGCTCAGAAGCAAAGCACACTCAAATGCCCCTTATTCAAGCCCTAATGCAACTCAAGCTGCAGCGGCTTGTGTTCTGAAGGGTGTGTCACTGGAGGGAAGAGGAGGAGGCATGTAGTCAATGGACAGTAAGATAGTGCACAAGATCCAGATCTGAACGCAGACAGAATTAAGCACTGTTTATGTCAAAATATTTGCACCTGCCACATGTCGTGTCCAAGTCCATTGGGCTGACAATACACCTACTCTGCATTGGAATTTTCAGACCTAAAATGCAGTAGTAAAGATGGAGTATCGTGCTGTTGTCACAATATGTGCAGTAAAAAAAACATTTTATGCATATTGTTTTTTTATAAAAGTGGGCAGAATCCTCAGGTAAAAAAGACAGGTGACTTACGAGGTATGTCTATAAAATAACGAGACTGTGATTCCACCTAGTAAGCAGTCAGAACCGGTTATAACTGCATACGTAGTGACCTTAAACATGTGGCAGAAGGGGTTCCAGAAGGCACAAAGCTGAGAGAAAGAGTCAGAAAGAAACGGCCGCATCTGTGGAAAAATGGTTTCATTCTTCACCAGGACAATGCGCCTGCTCACACAGCACTCTCTGTGACCAACAATCACATTACTACACTTGAACATCCTCCATATTCGCCTGGTTTAGCACCTTGTGACTTTTATCTTTTCCCAAAAGTTAAATCAGTGCTTAAAGGGACACTTTTTGAGTCAGTTGAAGAAAACAGCAGATATGTTGAAACAACTGACAGAAATTGATTTGCTCCATGCCTTTGACAAGTGGAAAACGAGACTACAACGTTTTATTAATGCAAATGGGGTGTATATTGACAGGGACAAGCATCAATACTGATAAATAAAAGTGAGTTATTTAATCAGTCTCGTTATTTAATAGACATACCTCGTATATACTTGACGTCACCTGGTCCATTCATATTGTGTAGCACCGCAATTACGCACGGCAGCCCTGGACGTATGGAACTGGTTTGCGTACGTCCAGAACTTCTACTAGAAGAGGGGAATACACAGTGGGCTGGACTTCATATTTAAATTGTACAGTAATTGCTGGGTCTAAGTACCATGTCTGCACCCTTAGACTTACGGTCAGACAAGTTTAGGTAGGGTTTTATACACATAATTGTCCAGAATTGTGTATGTAAATAGGGTAGTGCCCTTTCCACTCATGTACAGAACTTAGGACTGGACAGAACCCCTCCATATGTCCACACTATGCTCCTACTTTTTATTTTGTATTGTTGTAGTGCATTCACATTGCAATTGACCTGCACTGTGCTATGTTTTGAACCTTTGTTTCCAGTATGCTAGGCAATACTGCCCTACTCTTGTGCAGCACTTCTGGTCATGTAGCTGCATTGAGCTTGGCTGCGTTGTAACCATATGCCTTGCACATTGTGTGTTCCTTTGGATCACCATGTATGGCATTCATGCTGCATTCTCATTTGCCTGCACCACTGGATCGGGCCCAATAAATGCACCTATAACTAGTCAATGCATTAAAGTAACTTTAATTTATCAATCATATAAGACGGAAACAGCTGTGCTGTAATATACAAGAAAAAGTGTGGTACTGTTTGGAAATGGTTTTATTTTCCCCTGCAAATGTCTGAAAATCTTTTTGCTTTTGCTAAGTCTGCAATAGATTTTGCTCTAGGGTCTTTAGGACTTGGCATTTGTGTACAATTGTGCTCAGTCTCAAATGACCTGATCTAAAGTTTTAGTGCCGCACAGCAGTTAAAATGCACCCCCCCATTTAACGTTCCATGAGTAGGAATACAATGCAGCATCCTATACATATTACATCTGCCCCAGGAGTACTGAATACGCCCCATAGAGTACTGAATTTATAACAGAAAGCTGTTTCTTAGGTACATATGCAGGACATTGGACTAGATTCACAATTGCATAAGTCCCCTTGACAAGTAACATTGGCACATGTGCGTCAGGTATCGTGAGTGCTTCTGTACAGATCAGTTCCGTATGGAAGAACTTCCGTAAAATGGGACGGACCTTCAAATCCGCGTGCTGAAACCCTGCCACACAGGTGGGGATAGGCATGGTAATGAAGGGCAGGAGATGAGGAAAAGCAGGTCTGTGCGGTAAAGTTAAGGTAGGGCACTTAAGTGTCCAGAACTCAGTAAGAAGGAGGGGAGTGACAGGAGCATCCACTCCTCTCCTCCGCACGGACATAAGTCCCAAAGGGATCTGAATCAGGGTCGTTGTATACTCTTTAGTTACTGTGGTCCCTCCCAAAGCGAATCATTATAGATTTTTTTTTATGTTACAAGCTGCAAATAAAGAACAATTCCAAACACTGAAGCCTGCTTGCCTTTTTCTCTGTACTATTATTATTCTCCTCCTCAGAAAGACAGCATGATTTCCTGTGATCTTGAAGACAGAATACACCTTAGCTGCTCTATGCAGTATCATACGTTCCCTCGGATCTCTTTCATCTGCTCTACAGAGAGGTCTCCATTCAATAAGCACACAGTCCCAAGCCTTGTTTTATGAGCCAGGACCCCCTACTGAGGACACATCTTCAACTGTGCTATGTCAATGCAGATACACTTTGCAGACGTCAACCTTGCAGAAAAGGCCTCAGCATGACAAGTGTCACAGCACAGGACATCTTTCGCAGTCAATCACAGTAAGGCTGATTCTTCAGTGTAGTCCAGAAAATATATATTCCTTGACATCTTTGCAAGTAGTGAAGATTCTCCCCAGACTGTTGTTCTAGTGCTTGCTGCATAATCGGAGTAAAAAAATAAATCTGTAGAAAAGAACCATTTTGCTTGTTATATCTGTGGGCTCCTGAGTTCTGCTTCTGAATGCACATTCTTATTTTTAAAACATTTATGTAACCGATCAAGTCAGTACTGCAATCGCATGCATCACGTCTGCTGCCTGTGCACTTATATCTGATATGGGGCCTATTTTACACAGCAAGAATGTGCCACTATATAATTACTAGAAATTAAAACAGATCCATTTGCTATAAAATATTGAATGTAGACATTTCTTTAGTCTAGCATATGAGCTCATTTCTCTATTGGGATACATCTTTGTGATGTGAATTAGTGCTTAGTGGTATGTGTAGAAACAAATGAACTGGTTGTGCAGTCTCTAGCCTTCTGTGACTCACTTGGGGCTGGATCCAGACTTAAGTAAGTGCTTGAAATGAGTTACTCCTGGGCTAAACCATGTTGATTGCAGGGGAGTCATATTTCATCTGTTGCAAACAGTATTAGAGTTGAGAGGTGATGTTTCCTATCCCAAGTCTAAATAACAGTGTGATAGTAAAGCTGGTCAGTATCTGTGTGCAGTAAGCAATTCAAAGATATATCCCTGCATGCAAAGAATACAATTAACTTAACTATTTATTACATAATAGAGTTGGGCATTTACATAGGTCTGGATCAGGCCCTATGTGAGGGGAAGGGGGGTATATGCAGATACTATTGTGTAGTATTGCTAAGTACCCTCTGCTTTATCCAGACTTCCACACTGTCTCTGTTTTAAGTGAGGACATCAGAGAAGTTTTAAGCGGCCAGAATGCGTATTTCTGTGTGAGCGAGAGGGTGGCCACTCCTTACCCACATTGTACACTGGGTCCAGCAGGCATGCAATCCAATCCAACGTTATGATATCATTATGAGTCTGATACTCCATAGATATGCACAACCCCCTTTTCTCACTGTAACTAATTGTATAAGTTATTGCAATTCAGCCTTGGGTCAGCTCTATCTTTATGAGGATTACTGGACCCTCAATGAAAGTCATTTGAAATGTCAGAGTACTGTTTTTATCTTTATTAGTCTATATGGTGTCTTTCAAAATATTTCATAGCCAAAGATTAATTTATGCCCCAAGCAAGTACTTGCAATACATAAATGGCCTACCAATGATAAAACTTGCCACACTTCAAGTAAACTCTTGTTAGTCACTAATATCCATTTAAAGTAAACTTTTACAGTATACTTCCATTTGAATTTTCTTAAATAAAATAAGATGAGATAATGACTCGTCTACACATGTAGACTAATGGGTCTCTTCTGCCAGGCACAGACTAACTTAATGGTCCTATTCAAAACAGTCAATAATAATACAGAAGAAATAAAATATTTTACTTGCTGTTTTATGGTTACAAGTAAAACAGAAATTGCACAAAGATGCCATAATCTACTGTGCATTAAAGGTAAATAGAAACATCTTGTATCACATGGAAATGCTACTCCCTTTCATAATACCGCTGCATTTCATAATGGAATTGAGTTATTTTTTTCCAAATAGATGACAAACAGCAGTTTCTGCTATGCACACGGATGCTGAACTATTTATATATATATAT
>WWET01002782.1:31252-45854 GCA_011038615.1 Limnodynastes dumerilii | reverse complement strand
ATTCATCATTTTATACATACATCTGAAAACAAAAAACATGTTTTTATACATTCAAAAAGGGGCTAATCCAGAGCTGCGCCTTTATTTAAGGGCAAAACAGGGGCAAGTATACACTTGAGCAAAACCATGTTGCAACGCGTTGCGAGTTTCCGCTGCGAAGGCTCGCACTGCGAATTAGGGCAGCCGAAAACAGTTTTTCGGCTGTCTCTATTTCGAATGCAAGCCCTATCAGATTTTTTTTAATGAATGGGAAGTGCCGCCGGGGACTCAGGGTAAGGCTGTGTAGGGGGGAGACTTAGGTTTGGGCTGCGGGAGTGACTTACTGTAGGGTTAGGCTGCAGGAGGGACTTAGGGTTAGGCTGCAGGGGGGTGAGGCTTAGGGTTTGGGTTAGGGAGCGGGTTGGGGGAAACTCATCTTTCAGAGCACAGAGTTCGAGGTATCGTCATCGAGGCATAAGCATAGGGCCGTTCGCTACGGGGACCCACACTCATTGCAATATGTGGGGTGTAAATTAGCTTTCATTATACTGCATGCAGGGAAATGACTTTGCTTTTGCACATAAAGCTCACATACTGTAAAGCTTTATGAGTAATCTGTAAATTAGAGTTGAGGTAGGGAACTTTCCCTCTGAACTCTAATTCTGTTTTCACTGTTTAAATCTGTCTTCCCTCGCAGTTCAACATAGTTTTGCCTGTGTTTATACTTGCACCTGATAGTGCTTTTACTCCTCCTGTGTTACTTCTTATACGTGGACTCTAGCCATAACTAAAAATGTTTGCGCCAGAGGCAAAAAGTAAAAATGGCGCCCCCCAACCTTGAATTAAAATAACCAGTTTAACCATAAAAATGAAAAAAACTTTATGGCACCCCACTTTCACTTTGCACCCTGTGTGACCGCTCCTATTGTACACCTCTAGTTAAGGCCTGTACAGGACTGTATGGTACACATGCAATAATGCAGCTGCCATCCAGAAAACAACAGTATTTTAAGTCACTCCACGCTGGCTATATTGCTTCCAGGACCAGTTACTAGATCTGTGCTGACATCATCTACCAATAAAATATTTTACTTGCTGTTTTATAGGTACAAGTAGCTTTTGCCCGTTTCTCTCCTTGCTCCCATCCTTCCAGGCAAAGAATGCCCTGTCTGAGAACTCACTGCAAGTCCTGTACACTGTAAAGGGACTGCAGCAGATGCAGAGAACACACCAGAACCAGAAGATATCATGACCAGGTTAATCAGGTTCACCACCTCTAGTATCCCAGACACATAGCACCAGTACCTCTCTACCAGAGGATACAACAGGCGACAGCGCTAGGAGAGGGGGGTCACAAATATACCGAGTAAAGCTGACACGGGGCTCCACTTATAAAGCAGTAAATATGGCAAAATATGAATTTTGCTTCATATTTTGGTAGTTTTTCTCATTTTCCTTACTTATAAAACTTTCTTAAGCATGTCAGAGCTCTCCTCACAGCACAGCGCTGCCCCCGTAACTTGTCATAGGAGTGAGCTGTACGCAATATTAATAAAACTTTCTTGTTCCTCGCAAGGGGGCCAGCTTGAAAATTGTACCCTCCTGCTGGCGTGAGTCAATTCTCCGCCCCCCCCCTTCTGCAGAGCAGCATAATAGATCCTTTCCTATCACATGCTACTCCAGCGTCTGCTGTCTGTTGCCTAGAAGCAGAGGCCCGTTTAAGCAGTCTTTGAGTGATAGAAAATGGCTGCTGCTACTGGCTGACCCATTTATATAACTATATCTATATTACTGAATAACTGCCAGACGAGCCTATTGCTAATCACTTTAATGACTCGTTACAAATGCCTCAGCTGCTAGGCATTTGTGATCACAGTAGTTCTCAGTCCCGTCCTGAGTGGTGAGCGCCACACTGAGATTCTAAAAAAAACCTGTCAATTATTAATCTCTGATATTTTTAAGAATCTCTAGAGCTGCTGAGCAATTATACCCCTGCCACAACTTCAATGAATCAATAAATATATAAATTAATTCATTAATTAAAGTATACTTACCACAAGTAGAAGCTGTGCGTGTGTAGTGCTCGCTGCCAGGTCATTTACCCTTCAAATCTTCTTTGTTGCACTGTGCTTCCCTTCTTATCATTTCAACACTGAGCAACACTGGCACAAGTTTATTACTGACCTAGTGACTCACAGCTCCGAATGCATCAGCATCGTAAGTCTGGATATGAGCCTATGAATTTAATGGTAAGAAATTTCAGTCACTAAAACCTGATCTATCAGTGTTTCCCAACCTCGGTCCTCAGGAAGCACAAACTGTCCGTATTTTTCCAATCTCCTCACAGAATCATAAGTGATATAAAGACAATCACAGTGGAGCTATATAAGATAGCCAGGTGAGCAACTGCATCCTATCCACAGCAGGTCAGTGTCTCTGGGTATGTGATTGCAAAGTCCTTTATAGCATCTCTCAATACATGGCGCGACCCTTTTTCATTTTTAATTTAACACTGATAACAGCTGTGTCTTTTGACATGCAATGTCAGCTCACACAAAGCACAGTGAGCCAAAAGCACTCTGTACTAACGGTACTTAAATTCCTGCTTTGTACCCCTAATGTATGTGTCCTTTGAACTGTGCTCACAAGCATCTCTCTGACTTGCATTAGATGTTCTTCCATTCAGCTCTCTAGAACTTACCTGCTCCTGCTACTTTTATGCTTACCTCCCCCCCACAAATACATGACATCTCTTCAATACACCAAAATATACCACAGGTTAAATAACATTTATATACCACAGGGATAACCAAAATAATTTGATTTAGACCTTGTCGTAGACAACAGCCTAGTACCCATTAATCTATTGCAATATGCGCAGATCCCGCTTCCAAAATTTTATCTGCTTTACTCTTCACACAGAGATACATTTACAATAGATATCAACATAAATTACAGGTCACATTCTTAAAAACAATGGTGCCTTACTTATAGAAAGTCGAAGCACTTATGCTATATCTACTTGCTGATTGCAAATGGTACATTATACCATTTTGAACAGCAGCTCTTTTGGTCTTACAGACACTGCTCTCTCATGGTTTTCCTCCTATCTCTCTGATCGCACCTTCTTTGTCTACACCCCTCCATCCTTCTCTCCATCTCTGCTCCCTGTTGGTGCCCCCCAGGGCTCTGTCCTTGGCCTGCATCTCTTCTCCCTCTACACCATCTCGCTGTGTAACCTCATCAGCACCTTTGGTTTCAATTACCACCTCTTTGCTGATGACACCTAAATTTACCTCTCCTCCCCTGACCTCAACCCGTCTTCTGTTTAGGATATCCAAGCTGAATATGGACAAAACAGAAATCATTGCCCCCCCCCCCCATCACCATCACCATTGGTGATACCTTTGTCTCCTCCTCCCCTCAAGTTCGCTGCCTAGGTGTCTTCCCTGACTCCTCACTCTCCTTTATACCACACATCCGCGCCCTCTCTCATTCTTGCCGTTTTCACCTATGCAACATTGCACGCATCCATCCCTTCCTCACCAATGAAGCTACCAAAACCCTCATCCACTCTCTAGTCATATCACGTCTCCTCCTCATTGATCTCCTGCTCACCCGTTTTGTCCCCCTTCAATCTATACTCAATGCTGCTTCCAGGCTCATCTTCCTCTCACTCCACTCTACCTCGGCCTCTCCTTTATGTCAAAATGCTCCACTGGCTTCCTCTCTGCTTCAGACCACTTTTTAAAATTCTTACCCTCATCTATAAGGCCATCTCCTCATTCACTGCTCCCTACCTCTCTTTCCTCTTCTCCATGCACACCCCTTCCCTCTTTCTCTGTTCTGCTAATCACCACTGTCTGACCTCCCTGCTAATCACCACATCTCATGTTCGTGCTCAGGACTTCTCCTGTGCTGCACCTCTGGAATGACCTCTATCCTCTCCTCCGCTCACACTAGCAGTTCACTTTCTTCCCCCTCCTTGTGTATTCTGTAAGTTTATCCCTCCCACTTAGTGTGTTAGCTCACATGAGCAGGGCACTCAATCCAAGTGTTGTTGCCTTCTCTACCACTCCCCCCTCACTTTGTACCCTCTTGTCCCCCTCTGCTACCCTTTTACCCATGCTCACCTTGTGGCTCCCTCTCAACCTCTCACTGCGCTCTATCCACTCCTCTCTAATCTGCCAAGCTTGACATCTCGCATTTTGCCTAGCTGTCTGTGTTTGCTTCACTTTATTGTATTTTTGTTATATTTTTATATTTATATTGTATTTTATTATATACTATGCTGTCCATCCCTGCCCTGTATATCTGTACAGTTTTTTGTTGTTGCATTTTGTACAGTGCTGTGGACACCTTCTGGAGCCTTATAAATAAACGATAATAATAATAATTATAACAGAAAATACACTATTGTAGGTAGCGTTATATTTTGCAATAATAATACTGGACCGAATCCAGACAACCGTTCCCACTATGGAGCTCCTTGTTGAAACACAAATGAAAGATAAGCATCTTAAAATAAAGCAAGTGCAGCCTTCAGAGTGCTTACTGTTATCCAGTGACAACCCCCCACAAATGCACACTGCACTAGGTCCAATCCCTTGACCATCACAAACAGGGGAATAGCTCTGTGCTTGGTAACATCTGCAGCCAATCCACACATCTGGAGACCTACCAGTCTCCAAAAACAAGAAACCAAAATTTTAAATAGGTGTATGGATAAGTGCTACAGTGTATTCCTGGGGTGTTGCTAAATATGGACAATATTACTCCTAATAAAATCTATAGAATGGAAGGTCTCACTTCTGGGGTACTGATAAATTTAAACACAATATAGCAGTTTAAATCCTATGTAACAGTCTAAATCCTCATGAAGTCCATGTTGGGTGAAAAACAATCTGTTATATTTCCGCATTGTCCCCCTCCTAAGGGGAATATAAGTATATATAACGGAGAAAAGATAAAGACAACAATTTATTAGCTCAGAGGATATTCACATAAATAGATAAAGCAAAATCCTAAAAAACAAATTCCAAAAAATAAAATACCAAAAAACAAGATACTGAATAGTCTATACCCAAACTAAGGATCCTCCTGGTCGATGGGGAACAAGGAGACGCAGTGGTAAATGGGTCCCGGAATATGTGCTCAAAGATTGCCGTCGTCTTTGCTAAGCCGTTCACCTGTTGGTATTGTCATTCACATTAGGTCGCTGTGGCTGACAGTGTCTGTCTCTGATGGGCTGTATAGACTTTCTGCTCCTAGGAGCCAGTAGCCGAGCGGTATGTGTGAAACAGCCGGGCGAAGCACTCGGCTAAAAGGACTTTTGGAGAAAACTGTTTAAGAAACCATTTAAAGAAATAGCTGGTGAATATTGAATTCTTTTTAGTGTGCGTTGTTGGGTAAGTGTGCCTAAATGGTCTGGGTCTGCTCATCTTACGGATGCTTATTGATCTCAGGCACCAGATGCCTCATATGTTGAGTTATTTAAACCCTGACCACTAGTACAAGTCAATACCTTCTATATTCCATGCTGACTACAAAAATACTCATAGCATTTTGTTCTTTTAGACTCAAATTTGTGTAAAGATTGTGGAATCAAGACGCTGTCATTATTTGTTAGCGACGGGCGGTGAATCGATTTCAACCACCTCCACCTATTCACAACCTAATATGATACATACAGTACTGCCTTTAGAGGGAGAGCATCTGAGTAGCCTAATAGCTTCTACTACAACGTACGTAAGTCATCTCTAAATAGGTACTGTCTATGCGTATGATATTAACTTCCGCAGTGGAATGCAAACCCATGTGCGGAAATCAGCTTCCACATCGAGGGCAGGGTCACCCAACGTGCGTACAAGACACACATAGTGAGAGGCTTTTGGGTATTTAAATTGTACAGTTATCCACTATCCACTAATCCCCTGGTCACGGATTCACTCTCCACACATAAAAGAGCAGAAGGGAATGCCCTGCAGCCCTGCTCTCCTACATGCCTTATTGTGAATCAGAATTTCTGTATGTTAACCTCCGTTGCGTTACGTACAAAATTTCTTTGTAAGTCTGGATCTGGCCCAGTATGCCATATGATGAACAATTTACAATGTCCATGTTGTAATACTTATTTATTTTCCACAGAAATTTTTTTTCCACTGGGCACAATGGGTAGCTGCCCATGGCTTCACAAGTCTAAGTCCCTTGAGCACTACTTCCCAGCCCCAACAGTCGAAGTATTTTCAGACTAATTGTCCAGAAAATAAAAAGGTTGACTGTACATACAAGGTAGGGGCAGAAGGCTGGCTGATAATGAATGTGTGATGAAGGGACAATGTGATACAGGAGGGCACAATGTGATAAATTATCATTTAAGTGTTGAAACATTTGTCTCTTTCAAAGATTTTAATGTTCAAAAGTTTGACACTGTTATTCCTATAAATGGATTGGTTGATGCATTGCTTTGCCCAGGGCCTACAATGCTGTTAAGGCAGCCCTGATTTTACATGCCATACCAAGAGTGTACAACCAAGAGAATTTTTTCAAAAATGAAATTACCATTAGAGGTCTTCACAAAATAATTAGAGGACTCTGATAGACAGCAGAGGCTGAGAACCTCAATCCTTTTTTGAACCTCACAATTCACCATCAAATAGATTCTGCTTGTCTCTATTGGAGTGAGGCGAAGCAATAAAAGGAACAAGAGGATAAGGTAATTATCCTGTGTTGAGATGCTTGTTATCTTCCACACCATTGCTGCTTTGTTGCTTGTTAAAAAACAAACAAACAATGATTTGTGAGCTTAAATCTTTGGACGTATTGAAAGAAAGTAATTGATGATGCTGAAAGTCAGAAATACTAAAACTACCAGCGATTAGAACCCCACGGGCTGAACAGACTGCAGCATTTCAATTTTCTTCTATATTATTTCCATTTTTCAGTTACATATTCTAAAAGCTCCTATGAACATGACTGCAACGGATATCAATCAAACTTTCTCATATTAAAATTTTATGTACTAGTGGTGTTAAATCTGCCTAGACCATAGTGACAATTTTAGTTATTTGTCAATTTCAGCTCATGGGATGATTTCGAAATGACTGTTTGATGTGCACGTACAGTGGACCTGATTCACAGGTATTAGCTAAATTGTGAACTTACCTAAATATGCGCACGCAAAAAATCTGCAATACCGATTCAGAGAAAGTAAGGAACCTGGTTAAACACTCCCCCTGTGTTGGGATAGCTACGTAAGGACGTAAGATTTTCCTGCATATAATTAGACTTTATTTGCTGTGAATATATGTGCTTTATATTGCTTATGATTCAAAAATACATAGCTAAACGCATTGATTAAGATTTGAAAAACGAAAGAATTTTTTATTTTTAAAAACAGCACGTACTCTCATTAAAATATGTAAACAAAAATAACCATTAAAAATACAACTTGAAATAGGAACAATCATGTCATACTTAACAATAGACATAAACACATACTGCATAAAGTTATAAAATACAATGATCCACTACATATAGAGAATTTCATAAAACATTTAAAAAATAAACATTAAAAAAAGATAAACACAAACAACCTTTACTGTCGAATATAAGTAAATGTAATAGTGTTTGTTCACCAAATTTTAAGTAAACAGCAAAAAAAAATCTTCAAAAACTAAACCAAATAATGGCACCAAAGATAAAGTCTTGCACAAAATGGAAAATCAGCATAGGCTTAAATAAACGAGCCTTTATTTGATTAATTTAAAAATACAAATATTGATTATAAACATACAGCAGGTGTGGTCTGAACTAACTAAGAAGACGCATGGCCTCACAGAAAACAATATGGTTCATCAACTCAAAATCGAGTAGTCGAGGGCTACCTTAACTTTTTCTGTGCATATGTTAGCTTACGCAAGGCTACTTGTGAATCAATCATAACTCTGTTGGAATGCTCATACTAAACATTAGTAGCCCGTGTGCAGGTCATTTGCAAAAAGAGTCTTGCCCCTCTAGCCACACATGCAGTGCCGATGTGCGCACAAGTCCTAAGTATGTCAGTAATCAGTCGGCCATGGTTTCCGTCCGTATATTTGGATTCTGGGCATACACAATTTAAATGAAAAACACGCGCGGAAATTCAGAACTTACTTAAGTGTGAATCAGGGCCATTATAAGGATATCTAAATATCTGTTCTATTATATGCATCAGTGATGGTTAACCTACACCATAGGCTCTCTAACCATACTTAAAGAAAGATATGCCTATATGTAATAACATACTGGTAGACATCTTAAACTAGTGTATTCAAATATTCAAACTTTAACAAATAAATTTGAAATCAACAATTGTGAAGAAAATGGGAAAAGTGCTAAGACATATAAATAAATAAATAAATAAATGGGGATTACAGGTCAAATAATGTGGTGATGAACCTAATAACAAAGAACAATCAAGAAAACATTAGCCACACTCCACACTTGTATTAAATACCTTAAAGTGAGTAGTATATACAGATAAATACAATATTATAATCTACAATATTTTAAATATAAAATCCATTTTCATCAATACCAACCCACTGTTTTTTTATTATATTTAAAATATTGTAGCACTGTATCCTTTTATTAAGAAACAAATAAATAAAATAGAAATAGATAGAAACTGATCAAAAATAATCAACAAATAAACACTATATGATTATGTTCTATGCATACTAATCCTATCGGAATAGAGTATAAAGTCCAAAACATATAGCAATACATGAAGCATTAGCATTAGCAAAAATGATAGGAATATCACATAGTATAAGACAAATTCCTCAAATAGAGAGATATTGTCATAACAATTTAATAAAGCAGGGCTAATTCTAAAATGATCAGCCAGCAGAGTTCAATTGTTCATGGATTGTTTTTACACCGTTTTGTCACCAACTATTTTGTTTTGGCCAGCACAGTAGCAGTTTTTAACGCAAGCCTATTCCTGTCCTGGAGAGTGGATGAGCAATTTGCTGATTCATCTCCACGTTCAACTATAACATATGAATGGTCAGTTCAGTGCCTTTTATCACTAACCGCTTCACTAACTAAGCTGGCAATATTAAGTCCAATATTAAGACCTTGGTGGCCACTAAAATTCTACCAACTTGCACACATGATTTATTTATCTGCTTCTTGACATAGAATATTCACTAGTTTATCTGCCCATAACATAGTAGAACTGTATACATTATTTAATGTGTATGTGTGTGTATATATATATATATATACACACATACATACACATTTATTTTTTGTCTCTTGGGTTGATCATTTCCATATTGTGTATTTTAAATGTTGTAGATGTTCCATCATATAGGATTTTTTGTCAATTATCTGTTGGACATACCACAATCACTGAAATGTTTATGTTTTATTTCTATGGTTTATTAATGATGTACTGGGTGACAATGAACATGTTCCTAACAGTTTTTCACTGCATTTCGGCTACTATTAATACAATACATAATATGTAAAAATATATCAATTGTTTCTATTTACAGATCAGACCAGCTTCTTTACACTAATACACAAGGTTACAATAGGTGTTGGTAAATGTAAAGAAATGATCCCTCCATTTTAGGTCTTTATATCCCCATAACAGATCTCTATATAACATAGATGTATTTTAAGGTATATATAGAGCCCTAGTATGGGAGATAATTTAAGCACAGTTACAAAGGAATAAAGATCTTTACAATGGGGGATATACACTATATACCACCCTATAATAAACCTGTTTATTCATTCTTAATTGCTAATCAGTAATAGTAAAAGTATATCCACCTCTATAAAAGGTATCACAAATTGTTACATATCTAATCTTACATATCAAAAATAGCAATGAATATGCTAATTATTCAGAGATACTGAACAGAAGACAGAAACATTATAATTGCTATGGTTTTCAGGAATATATTATTTGGAAACATTTCTTGCCCTTGGGCTACATGGGTTATCTAGAAGTGGAAACTGTCAGAATTTATTCAGAATATACACTGGGGCATATTTATTATCCTATTCTTTACCTTTATTTATATCATTCAAAGCAAATTAATTATATTGTAAATTTCACAAAGTACAAATGTCTGATCTATCATTTTGCTACTACCACCAGCTGACAGTTGTCATCCCCATAAACAGCTTAGGAGACAGCAACATCAGTCTATTTATGATGCTCCAGAAAATAATTTCTGATTCAGGATCAAAAAAGACTTCTAAATACAGAGGAGGAGGAACTAGGCATTGCAAAGCACTATAGCAATCTATGAGATTAATAATGGGGCGGAGGGAGCTCCAGCTTCAGTATGCCCCCCAAAAACTGCCCATATCCTGGGGACAGGTGGAGACAACCGAGACACTTGGCACAGGTCTAGTTCTCTCCAGCAACTGATGTAATGAGAACTCAAACTAGATCAAAGAGGTTACGTTATGGGGCCTCTGTGATCATTCCCAGGAGTCATGACTTACTCTGCTTCTGAGAGAGGATTATGAAGACTCTCTAAATGGTAGCACTTTGGCATAGAAGGGGGTCTGCACGATAAATAACATGGACTAGAACCTAATGATGGTATAGCGCATCTGCATTCCTTTCATTGCATATACCTAGAACAAGTTTGTAGACAACAACAGCGATCCAAATCCAAATGCAACTTCCTGCTGGTGCGGTTTGTGATTGCTGTGACATAGTCAGTGTACAGTATTGACACACAATCCGGAACTAAACGCAGGTGTATGTATTCACAGTTTGCAACAAAACATTTGCACCTTACACAGGCCATGTCTGTTTTCAGGAAGCTGCTGATGTCCGGAGCCAGCTCTAGACATATGCCAATAAAAAAATGCCTAGTGCAGCATTAACCAAGAGGAGGCGCTGTTAAGGTACATATCCTTCAGCTTGCAATGCTGCGCTACTGATAGAGAGATAGCAGGAAGATCTCCACTATCTATTAGTAGCATTGCATTTCCATGGATCTCAGTCTCTCTCCTTGCAGCTGTTAAAAGGCAGCAGTGTTTTGACCTACACTCCTGCCATGCAGATATGTCTTGAGTGATGATCCCTGATAAACTGCTTGACTGGGTGGCGCACCCTGGGGGGAAGGGGGTTCTGTTAGCCCAGAAACCCCCCACAATGAATATAAAAAAAGGGAAAGAAATGCCACATAAAAAAAGGAAATCATAAAAAGGGTCGTGACCTTGGGCCTGATCCAGAGCTACGGCCGTCGTCGCTAGTACGGCGGCCGTAGCTGTAATGCGCATGCGCCGAGCAGATGTTGCCCAGCGTAACTATGGAAACGTCCTCCATCGTCCCTACGGCCAATGTTGGGACTACTGAGATAACAAAATATCCTATATATCCTTTATTGGTGTCTCTTTGAAGAGTGGCCAAGAAGAGTTGGACTAAATGCAGAAGAGTGCTTTCATTCACATTGCTGAAGGGATACACAATGATATAGTTATCTCCTAATGTGATGCGTACATGTGAATTCTCCTGGAATGTCCTGAAGGACTCGATAAATTCAGGCAGCTCTTCCGGAAGTGTGGTCAAATCTGCATTTGGTCCAGAGTGGGGTCTGATGTCATAAATTGTCATCAGTCTCTTCCTCACCATCTGGGGACCACCAGAAAACCCCCCCACAATAAACATTTAAAATAAATAAATAAAAAGCCAAAAAAAAGTATATATATTATGGGTCTAGGATTGGCACATACTATAATATGAGATAAATTATGGGTCTGGGTATTGTACATACTATAATATAAATAGGATATAATAGGGGTCTGGGAATGGTATATTATATACTGTATATACTGTGCCATTCCCAAAGCCAAATATATATACCCCATATATATGTGCCATAACTAGACAACTGATATAACGCCACATGTACTTTATGCAGTGTACCATATCCAGACCCCTATACTCCACATGTATAACAGACATTGGAACCCCCCCTTCAAATCCTGTGTTTCCCACTGCCATAGATGCAGAACAATATAATAGATGTACTGGTTATCTTTGTTTTCTGACCTGCACATTACCTTTCTTGTGGTACCTGTCTTCTGTTAAGTAACTGTTAGTTCTTTTGTTAAATAGAACTGTAACATTTACTGTGCATTATGATGACAATATGCCATAAATAATCCTTGCCAAAATGATGTAGTGAGATATATTGCCCATTCAGTACAACAAAACATAGTCAGTTAATGACAGGAAGGGGTTAGAGATAAAAGTAGAGTACAAGTGAACTAAGGTTCATACATATAAATGCAGCATTAAAAACCCTGATTAATATAACACATTAAGGAGAGAAGTCATATGAGGATATAAGAGTTATTCAGTGTCTTCATTTAGTTTAAAGCTACTCTTTTATAGTGGTTTTTAAATCATATCTAGCATCTAAATAGAGAGATAGAAATTACACCTCTGAGTCCCCTGCACACACATTGTGACTGAGACGCTCCCCTTTCCAGTTACGGATTAGTATTACTAATATATCCATCACTTTTCACTGTCATAAGCCGTATTTACAGTGTTTTAATTAATAAATGCAGGAGAAGCGCAAACAATAATAGAGAACTAAAGAAACATTTTAGAAAGACAAATTATAAAAAACAAACCAACGTGACATTTCTGGCGCAAGCGAGCTCGTTAACCAAACAGAAGCTAATTAATCCATCGAATAAATAAAAAAACACACAAAGAAAACAAAATGTTCTCATTATTTCACAGCTGCTGTCACTACATTAATTTCCCTGTTCCTTTTTCCAGAGCTATCCACCAGTTTTCTATACTGAAAAAAATCCCTTCCTGCCACCAGTTCGGAAAAGAAAAAAAAAATGCTAAAAGTAATGGAACAAAAAGCACTTTCCATTAAATAATAAAATAAATATTTTAAGCACATTTCATGCTCATATTAGATACAGATAAATCTAAAAACTGCATCCATCGATTCAATCAGACAAATAATGTTATGACTAGCCAAGGATCCTTTTTATTCTCAGATTAGAAAAACTCAACTGAAATGCATTACGTGTGTGTGTGCGCGTGTGTGTGTTTATTGTCATTCTGTTCTTTAAGTACATCAAGTAACATTACTGTCCCTTGCTCTGATTGAAGGCAGGTCTGAAGGGCAGGGTATATCAAGACTATGTTGTGCAGCTGTGCAGGCTATACCTATAATGCCCTGTAATTCTTTTTTTTTTAACAGCCCTAAACAATTATTAGACCATTAATAAAAATATTTTAATGAAAGGAGCAAAATGTAACAATAAAGAGTGTGTATCTGTTTTATTGCAGTAAAACCTTTGTTTTTGTTTGTTTTTTTAAATACAAGTTTTAAAACCCCTCACCGTTTCCAAATACTTTTCATTGTGCCCCTTTACTAAAGAACTAATGCATTTTCTCCTCATTAGGTTAAACCATTGTAATCTATAAGTAAGGATTTAAGCAGATGATAAATATGATATTTATCATGATAGATGATAAATATGTGGTCATGTGTTGCAAGTGCCTCACATAACACCTATGGTTAAAGATACACTTTCATTTTGAGCATTTACAAGGTTTGGAGAGCAACAACTGCTACCACTTACCACCAAAGGGTGATAACAAAGCTTGGAAAAAAAACATGGGAGCCTCAAGGAGAACAATTTTGGGTGAGTATTTTTGGTAGCCTATGATGTAAATTAGTTATTCCTGGTGGAAAAAAATGTATCTATAAAGGTTCATTTCACTATTATCATTTCCATTTCATAACTTTTAACTGCCTCGTTACACCCATAGCCAATCCCTAAACAGGGGACTGTAAAAAGTACAAAAAGTATGTTATTGTACACTAACTATTTGTTCTGGGGTACAAATTATTTGTAGACTTATCCTGCGTTCATGTACAATATGCATATGTATAGGTTGCACATTAGAATGCAGGATGTTCCTAATCCATAATTAAAGCTAAATTCTGTATGTTAGCCTCCGCAACGGCAGTTAGAAGTCCTAAATTCCGTATGTGCAAGGGGAGTGAACACTTTCTACCACACTGAGAACCCTACCTTAAATGCTCCAATGCATAAGACAGAATGCAGGATCATACATAAGGGCTTAGACAAGCCCTTACTGTACAATCTGCTTTCTGGGTCCCACCCACCATCAGGCCAGATGTTCTCATGGAGTGACATGTGAGCATTCACACTTTAAAGTATTATGATAACAGTTGCAAAAAAACACTTTAAAGCATATTAAACAGTCAAAGCAAAGTTCTAAACTAAACCAAGGTTGTGCAGCCTTGAACATTTGAATCAAAGGGCTCTATTTATAGAGTTCATTTTGGAGTGATAGGGGCAGCCCTTATCGCTTCAAAATGTCCTTTCTCATATTTAAAAACCCTGCATCGCCAGTGGAAACTATCGTTTCCATGACGATGCAGGACTCCTTCTCCTGCCATCACCGGGCCCGTTCATGTGAATGGGCTCCCTCTGTACCGCATATTTACACAGCGGTGAAGGGGTGGTGAAGCGGAGTTTCTAACTCCGCTCACCATGAAAATCTAACGCCAGCTCAGGCTGGCGTTAGGAGCTGTCC
>WWET01002782.1:12297-23021 GCA_011038615.1 Limnodynastes dumerilii | reverse complement strand
ATTTAAATGTTGATACACAGCATAACAAAATATTTAATTTAATTAAATGTGTCATAATTTTTGGTGTACATTGCTACCATACGTGCATTTTTGTAGTTATAGTAGATACAGTGAGGAAAGCAATATTTTTCATTTTTATAATGTTATCTTGTATAGAGAAATATCATTATGTGACATACTGGAACTGAGTCAGAGTTTAGGAACACGCAGAAAAACAGGTGGAAATGTACACCCTAAAAACTCATTTGAACCTATCACTTTGCAATATGGTTTTGCTCAGGCTCTGCAAAGGCCCCTGTTTTGACCTTTATCTTAAACTCTGATTCAGACGGCTCATCTAGAATTTAAGAATAATAGACCTGAGAAAAACCCCATTGAACTGTAAGGAGATGCCAATTCTGTGAAAACAGAAAGAGATTTGAGAGGTGAAGTCAAAGGTGAAGTTTTTTTTGTTCAAAAATAATTTCCAGACTAACTATAAATCTATGCATAAAGTATTTTCCTTGCATGCATCTCATATTAAAACACAGTTTTGCTCACTTGTTTTGCCCTTACTGGGTCAGCTTGTTCTGGATCAGCCCCACACACACTAATGTGCTTCGTTTGGAATTATAGCTGCTATTGTTTCTTCTGTAATTCATTGATACCACCAGCAGTGTCCACTACATGCTTTCCATTATACCCTGGATCAACATCTTACAGACTGCAGCGACAATCACAGCAATATTGCCTACTAATGCAGAGATAACCAGAGGCTGGTGAGACAGCCTGTTTTTTTGGGATGTTATCACTCTGTTCCTATGTGGATCTGGAGGAAATCTGAGGTATGTTCTATTGATTTCTGCTCTTATCATATGACGTTCTTTAGTCCACCTTCCTTTCGTGTTCATAAAGGAGATATTATATTGTTGACTTCATATTAATAATAGAGTCAGTGGAAACTAAAATGTATTCTGTGATTGCAGGAAATTAGTGTTTTATTTGTTCTTTCTATTTATGATTGTTTATACATATATTATATATTTTCACTTTTGAGTGACAATAAGTTGTCATATTTTTGTTATATAACAATTAGCTCCTGATCCTTTCAGCCATTCTGCTATTATGCCATTATGATAACCTGTATACCACAAATGCACAAATCTAAACATTGGTTACAAGGATGACAGGATAAGCCTGGTGCTGCTCATTGGGGGACCACTGGACAGGTAAATCCTGTCTTTATATATGATCACCATCCTGATATGGCAATACTATTAGGCTCTTCTCCACTTGTTTGTTCTTACAACCTCAAAGACCCTATTAAAAGCAGTAGGGAGACTAGGGCTGTTAGAAGCTGAGCCCAGCACTGGAGATTCCAGGAATTCTTCCAGTGCTGGGACTTTACTAGTGCTGGAAATGATGGAGAGAGATAAAATTTGAGGAAAGCAGACATTTTGCTTGCATCTCTGCTCTCTCCTCATATGTGGCAAGATGATATGTTCTCCCGGAAGTCTTCCTGAATTTTTGGAGACTCCCATAGATTCTGCAATATTGCCCATGAAGGAAAACACCTTTAAAGGTGGAGGTAATGGGCTGGATCTAGACCTTGTTAAGTGCATGAACTTAGTTACTCAAGGGCTGAACCATGTTGATTTCAGGGGGAGCCAAGTTAAAAGTATTCTTTGCATACAGGGATATATCTTTAAATTGGTTACTGCACACAGATACTGACCAGCTTTACTATCACACTGTTATTTAGACTTGGGATAGGAAACATCACCTCTCAACTCTAATACTGTTTTCAACAGATGAAATATGACTCCCCTGCAATCAACATTGTTTAGCCCTTGAGTAACTAAGTTCATGCACTTAACAAGGTCTGGATCCAGCCCAGTGACTCCACAGAGAAAATTACAGTAAATACTGCAAGGGAAGATATCCCCAAAAACAAGAGACCTCAAAGATGAAAAGAGAAACCCTACAGAAATAGGGGTAGAGTTACTGCTAGAAGCAGTGTAGATTTGCTCAACCTTGTTTAATCACATCTCTTTTATTGTGTCTTTCCCCTGTATGAATATGTTGTCAATCAATTAGCTCTTGATAGCCCCCTGTGTACAATTACGTACACTCATAGTTCCGTACGTTAGGGCATGATAGCCCTCCGTACATTAGAGTATTTGCATATTAGGGCAGCACAGGGTTAGGATCCGGGCAGAAACGTTAAGGCAGGGTTATGGACATGGAAGTCAGCTAAAATCCTTCCATGAGAGGGGAGTGTCATGGGAGTGCATTAGCATCTTGCATGAGGAATTTAGCACCTCTATGCATGTGGAAGTCTCTTTTAGGTCTGGTTACGGTCTGTTGTTATCGCTGGTCATCCCTGGATTGATACATACAGAGAAATATACGGCTTGCCTTTGTTTCATAAATTCAATTCTGTGCTGGCCATACACTAGAGCAATTATTGGTTCAATCACCCAATTATTAAGTGACTGGTCCAATAATTGCTGTGGTGCTTGGGCATGATTTTTTTCAATGCTTGGGTCAGATAATTTGATCTTTTGACAAGATGAATAATTTTTGTAACCAAGCTGCCAATTTTCCTAAAAATTCACCTCTTGGGTGGAGTTACCGTTCTTTGACTGGCTGTTAAAACTGACAAAGTAACTGCGGCCAGAAGATGTAGGAATTCCGGACGCATTCTGCTAACTAGGGCTTCTCTTTTTTTTACTGTTATTTTTGCAGCCAGTCAATAGGCTAGCTTAGAGTGGGTTGCCGTCAAGAACAGTCCTATTTCGATAGGGCCGTTCTCTCCCAGCCAGTTCCAACTTATGTTACTAGTATTCTGTAATGATCCTGTGTTCTACCTGCTGATACTTATAACTCCACACATCTGTGGTAATGTCTTTGTGGTAAGATAACAGTGATAACCATAAATTAATCATGCATCTTACTATTTCTGACTCAAATGGTCTTGTCAACAAAATAAAATGTCAAATAACAGCATAACTTCTCTACTGGTGTGGGTCCTAATTTGATAGGGAGCTTCTATCACACACAGATGCAAACTGGCTGGGAAATCGATTGCTTCTGCCTCAAAGAGGCATTGAACATGGTGCTCAGAATGGTAAGTAACAAATCTAACCCCAACACTTTCCCTAATCCTTACCCTAACCATCCCCTTCTATTACCCTAACACTCATTCCCTGCAATAATTACCAATAATTACCCTAACCCTCCCCTTTCTTCAGTTTGACCCTACCCCTCCCTTCCTCACAGCCTGACCCTAACCCTCCCTTCCTCGCCGCTCGATCCTAACCCTCCCTTTCCATGGCCCTAACCCTCCCTTCCCACAGCCTAACCCTTCTCCTAACACTAAAAGTCCCCAGAGAGGTTACTCACCTCTCCTGCAGCTGGTCTGGCGGTGCTTCTAAACATGAATGGGTAAGTATGCCAATCAAAGAACAAAAACCATATGAGGGTCTAGCGCAAATAATTTAACAAATACTATTAACCTCAAAAAGTAAAAAATATATAAAAAATATATATATTATTATGTGAATATCTAGACACTATCAAAAAACTGTCTCGATATCTAAAAGAAAAGTTATAGGAATTTAGTTCCACATAAAGATATTAGCAATGACTACTAGTGGATATGAAGAAGATATAATAGAGTAAGGTTGTTCATATACAAATAGAGATAGTGTTTGATAACGTTGAGTGACAAACTTTAAATTGTTACTGTTGCTCCATTCATAATGTAGCTTTTGTGGATTTTCAGAATATATAAGCACACACCTCACTATGTAGCCATACCGTGGAGGATGTTAAAAGAAAAACAGTGAATTCTGGATGGATATCATACACCGATATCACAGGTAGTGGTGGTGAGAAAATGGACTGTGATGGAAAACAGACTGCAATGAAGCCGTTCCACATAAGCCAGTATGGAAAGAAAGTTCTTCACAGACTTACTGACAGCGTTGGCATATAGCTGGTGCTGTGTTGAATTTATCCCGGCTGTGAACGGTGAGTGGATAATGTAGGAGCCAGAGGTAGACACTCAATAATTTGAAACTGTTAGAGCAGGTAAACGTAGTGTTCTCACAGATAACAGCAATAATAAGTACAGCTTACGCATTTCATTGCTTTGCTGCGATTTTCTCAGAGGGAGCGATGAAACGCGTAAGAGTAAACTAATTATTGCACTAGTAATCATTGCTAATATCTCTATGTGGAACTGAAATCCTACAACTTTCCTTTTAAATACTGAGAGCTGCACATTACATTTTATTGATAGTATCTACTTAATACTTTAAAAAGCTCTGTTTTTTATTCACATTCCACCACTTTTTTGCTTTTAAACCTGGAATACTGGAGCAGATAATATAGATTATTACCTTCCCCTCACATAGTGATTGTGTATTATATATGTGTGTTTTTTTTTTATAATAAAATCTAAATATTGTTTTATGGTTTCAAGGAGTTTATTGCATAATAATATTACATTTTTTTTATTTATTTTTATATATATTTTCGATTTTTTAAATTAATTGATTAATGCTATTTGTTAAATTATTGGTGCTAGACCCTCATATGGTTTTTGTTTTTTAATTCGTTACTTGACAAGCCCCAGACTTGTTTGGAGGAGAGCTGCCTGAAAACACGTGTATAATTATATATGTATATTGTTATTTGAGTAGGCACTAGATATATATTTGTTTTTTGAGTATGCTAATCGGCCTTCTCATCCATTCTGAATGATATCTGAAAAAGAACTTTTGTCTGTCTCTACTTCTGAAAGACAGCCATCATGCCGGGGACTCCCTCTGAGGCTAGCTGCATGGGCGTGTCTCCTGACAAGATTAACAGTTCTAAGGCTCTTCTATCGCAGTAGCTCCTCTCTCTTCTACTGTCTGTCCCACTTATATCTGGACCATTCCCTGGAGGGAAATCGTTCACTTTATCAGGCCACCTCCTGCAGGGATCAATAATCGTGGTAGGGTATGGACAGCTTGAATGTTTCTTTTTTTCTCTAAATGACATTATTCATTTACCTTGGTGTTATTTTATTGATTCTTTATCATAGGAAGTTTTCTATCTCTTTTGGATATTGCTCACAAGCTTTATACCCAACTGTTCCCAACAATAAAGCAACATATCCAGCAGTCGCTATACATGAGATAAAAAAAAGAAGAAAACAATAGGACAACAGGAGAAGTTCTGAATATAACATAAAATCAAATAGTAATTAACCCTTTATCTGTAAAGACCACGGCTACTACAGTAATAAAGCAACAGCAGTACACTGAATTTATTTGCAAATAATAATTGTTAACTGTCTTCATAAGACATCATTGACACATTTATATACTGGATATAGGCCTATATGAATAAAGTAGCATTTTAAGCAAAAAAAAAAAAGTATAACATTGTTTGGAATTCATATACTCATTAACAGTGTATGAAAAGATTGTCTGGGGAAGTGTAATACTAGCAGTTCATTTGACAGCATTTTTTTTACTGCCAGTAAAATGCACATTTAAAGCCACTGGACCACTCGGTAGAAAAAAGCCGATTGCTGCATTTTAGAGTAGTAATGCAGAGATGCACTTATGGGGAATTCTGGACAGTATGTGAATGGTTGTTAACTGATCATGTGATGGATTAAACAGTTAGCATCCATTTAGATGCTGCAATCTATTATCTAGTATCTAGAAGCCATAATGGTTTTTTCTTCCAGGGGTCCTCCACCCTCTCGAATACATTATTTTCACAGCTTCATAATAAGCAGTAGAGTTTTTAAATTCATGTCAACACAAGATCATAGCATCCCAATCCAAAATCAAAACCAGTAGCTAAAATTTTTCATCAGTTCATAGAAAGCAATGGCATTTAAACTTTTTTACAGAGCTCTTTCTTATGCTAATTTTGTTAATAGGAAGTATAGTTGTGGTCCAGGTGCACTGTTTGGTCATAGTAAGAAAATTATGGAATACATATTTATTAAAACAAAGGTTGCCTAAATAGGGATAACTTCTTTTAATTATTATCAGCAGGTGTTTTACTAAAGAGATTGGAAAACTCGAGGCTTTTCAGCGTGTTGTTATTGACAAGTATCCCGGGAGAGCCGGCAGTGGGCTAAAGGCTATTCCTAGTGATACTAGGGGAGGGTGGGACATGATGACTCAATTTGCATAATCAAGCCCTGCCCCCACCCCTAGTAATACTAAGAAAAATGGCATTGTTGGCCAGGGGGCGGGTCTTCTGGCACGATATGCAAAAACCTGCGTCATGAAAGTCCTGCCCCCATACCGGCATCTATGTCTTTCCTCTGGGATCTTCCAGAGGGAAGTAATGAAAAGTCGGCAATCCCGTAGCAAGTACTGATAAAATACAGTCATGTACCAACACCTTGGGTATGATACAGTGCCAAGAGTACTGTTGCCAATAAGGAATACTTATACACAGCCCACTAGATAAGAACTAAAGTAAAGTAATGTGTAAACTACAACTAATGGGTCTATATATCATTGGTAACCAGTGGCTAGAGTTAGCTTATTTCTAAAAAAAAAAAGCTACTTTTGCAAAAAAAAAAAAAAACAAACCTAAAAATTGTCCATCTGCAATGTTTTTTCATAACACTTGGATTGGAAAAGGAGGAGCAGGTATCATGCAGACAGGGATAAAAAAAGGTTCCCTCCTCTCAGTTCTATATCCTTTCTGATATTGCTTCCATCAGTCGCAACAGCGATCAGCCATCCTGAGATGCTTTTATCTTTAAACCAATCTTTTCATCCCCATAAGGGACAAAGGTGGTAAAAATGGGGAAAATGTGGGCAAACAATGGTATTATACCTTAAATTTGTGTGAGCATTATGAGAGACCTTTTCTGCTGAAAACATAAGCTACATAAGTCTGTAAACAAACTCTAAGCTGGTCACAGACTGAACGATTTTCCAGGTCCTGGATAATTGCTTGATCAGATAATCTGTCAGAAGACGCATGCTTTATCAGACACATCAAACCATCAGCCCCTGAGACCCAGATTGAAGAGAATATCGTCATTTGTGTGTTGTAAAACGCTGTAAAAATTTTATGTTAAAACTAATAGAGTTCTTTGTATAAAGAATTAAAGAAAAAATGAATGAATTTATTTGGACTAGCACTAATACCCAATGCTCTCTGCAAGCTGTATTGGCAACATAAATTTATCACTTTAAAAACTTTAATGCATCTACAACACAAGAAAACTTTAACAAGCAAATAGTTGCAATTCATATGTAACATAGGCATACAACACAGAAGGGGTGATAAGTGGTGTTTTGACAGTGTTAATGTCATTTAGTGACTTACATCGTTCATATTTGAAATATTGTTACAGCTACAGCCCGATCGTGCAATTATAGTGGATTGGACCAAAAATCGCTGTAGTGTGATAAAGCTCAAAAAATGCTAGCTATGATTTTTTTTTAAGTGTCATGTATTCTCTACTGACAGCACTGCAGCCCATCAGCGTGTGGTGCTGCAGTGCTGTGTCCTCTCTGCCTCTGTGCTCAATGACTGTCCGGACAGAAAGGACACAGCACTACAGAACTTCTCACACTGACAGGCTTTTTATTACAGCCAGCCAATATGCTTAGCTGCATAGGTCTCCTGTTGAGATTGACAGAACGCACAGCCAATGAGAGAGAGACTGGCAGTGGCTGCCAGGATTATTGGTCCCAGCAGGAGATGTGTGTGGCACCAATATCGGGATCTTTTCCCAGGGTTAAATCGTCTTGTTTATGGCCATCTCTTATTGGGAGCGATAATCAATCTAATGTGTGGCACCAATATCGGGATCTCATACTGGGAGCGATAATCGCTCTAGTGTGTGGCCAGCTTAACTATTGAACATGATGATAATAATAATTGCAATGAGCCTACACGCACATCTGCAAAGGCTTTATAAAAACATGCATATGGTAGTGAATAATGCCTCAGTTGCATTCTTTTTGCATGTGCCTGCTATTAAATACGAATTGCCCATTATATTACTTACACACTGTGGGGCTTATGAAGAGGTGCTCACAAACTGGCACACATCGAATTTCTCCTACATCTGAATGTAAAACATGGGTGGGTTACAGGCAATCCAAAGGAATATGTAAAGGTAGCTATGGATGTCTATGCAAGTATGGCATACGGGCACAGAGCAGCCAAGATTATACGCACTTTCATGACTGTATACATTTCTTTAAGTGCAGGCAGCACACTATATACTGCAAATGGTGTCACAAAATGAAAGCACTAAAACTACAGTACATCCAAGGATGAATTTAGCCCAAAAATGACCAACTACAGTAATAATTATTTATACCTATAAAATGCTCAGGCAGTGATTCCATAACCTGTGTATTGCATTGGAAGTATAAATGCTAAAACATTGGTGTCTGATGACCGCGCATGGTGCTAATTTTTTGCTATACACTGTGTGCTAATTTCTCGATCACCTGCACCTTACAGTACATTGGCTATGTGTAGTGTCAGCTAGCACAATAAAATAATATTGTATATCATCTAATAACAAGAATATGCTATATATTAGATAACGTACCTCTACCAGTGGTGGATCTACCATTAGACACTTAATATATATTGGAGGAAATCAGGGTCGGTATTGGGGGAGCCTAATTGGGACACCTGTAACAGGCCCAGCCTTCCAAGGCTTTATGGCAGGGGTGGAGAACCTCCGTTCTGTGGGCCTGCAAAATCATTTGGTCTGGGCCTCCGCAGGTGGGACACAAGTGGGGTTTGGCTTGGCTTCTGGACAAGCTCTACAGAGATCCACTGCATCATAAGGGGTGCATTGTGGGGTACTACAGGCTCCGGATCCCTATCCCTATCTGCTCATGGGTCTCTGGTGGCAACTGGGACCCTGAAACTCTCCATATTCCTGGACCCTGACCAAGCAGCCAGCATGTGGTAGCCGCTGCCATCTTCTTCCAAATCTCACATTAGGGGTGTGTTAATTATATTTTCGACCAAATATAGCAGGATCATTTTTAAGTTGATAGTTTTGGATGGCCCGCAAATGATATCATAAATATTGAAATGGCCCTTGGCAGAAAAAAGGTTCCCCACCGCTGGTTTATGGTTTCCTTTCACTGTCCTGGTCACAGAAGTTTTCTAATGCTGCGTTCAGATTGCCACTGCCTAAAAAGCCAGCTTTCAGACAGCCAGCGTTCAGACTGCGCTGAAAACACTGGCTTTGTTTTTCTCTTTTTTTTTTTTTTTTACAAGCCGCCAGCTATTTAAATAGCCGGCTTTTCAGCGCAGTGTGAACGGGTGAAGCCGGCTTTTAAAAAAGCCGGCAAAAACCCTTCTTTTTAGCCGGGTCTGAGACCCGGCTTCACCGTTCACATTGCCAGAAAAAGCCGGGGTTTTCATGAAAGCCGGCAATTTCATGAAAACCCCGGCTTTTTCATGGTAATCTGAACGGGGTAGAGCCCAGTGCCAGGACTTCTGGCTCTTAGTTGCATCATGGAGCCTTTCTGATCTGTTTACTAGGAGCTCTGCACACACGACTGTCATGGCAGATAGAGAGGCAGCCATTGCTGTTGTCAACCCAAAATTGGGCTCTGACCTATACTGTAAATTATAACGTTATATAAAGGTCTCAGTTGACTAAACAGAGTGCAGAATCTACAGAATGAGTAAGTTATGCATTCTAATACATACGTTTTTATAGCTATTACTGTATATACAAACAGTTTTACATTGAAAGGGATATAACATAGTGAGTCTGATCCAATGCAGACTGTTACACAAACTTTAGCATTTCCTATGGCACGTTTTTTACAGGTTATACAGGTTTTAACAAATATATATATATATGTATTGGACTGCCTATACTTTCCTTTGTGGATTCTGGTTTGCAACCATTGATCACCCGCAATTATACATGTTTGTTCTTGTATGTTATGGAGTGGACTCTGTTATACCCATGGTCTGAATACTACATACTCATGTTTTTACTTATTTTTACCTTTTGTGCATCATATTGATTATGCATAATATCGATGGTTCTTCCTGAACATAATAAAATTTTGATATAGATTTTTGCAATAGATGGTGTGCAGACTTGGTCTTTATGGGACTATTTTTTTGACTATTTGCATTATGGTCTAGCACCCGATTATATACAGTATAAGATATCCAGAGTGCATCCAGGCCTATGGCCATTTTTTCTATATATATATATATATATATATATATATATATATATATATATATATATATATATATATATATATATATATATATATATATATATATATATATATATATATATATATATATATTGGTCGAAGTGGAAATTTAGAAGTGGCGGTATGAAAATATAGCAATAATAGAAATTAATAGAGATTTATAGCTTTTCTAATAAATCACTGGAAGAAGTGATGTTAGAATACCCCCATATACACCCTCACTTCGAGTCCTGTATATATATGTGTATATATATATATGTGTGTGTGTGTGTGTGTGTGTGTGTGTGTGGCAATGTATAAGGAACACGCAAGTACATTAAGCATTGTGTTTTGGAAGGTTAAATGCTAACTCAAAGGTCTGGTATAGGTTGGGGATTGTTGGCTGCCAGCAGCATTCTGATCTTAAGACATGCTATATGGCTAATGCAAAAATGTACCTGTACACTGTACATACTTACAACTACATGTGGGTCTGGGTTGCACTCT
>WWET01002781.1:190506-223188 GCA_011038615.1 Limnodynastes dumerilii | reverse complement strand
CGTCTGTGGAAGACGGCCATAGTTCTGGATCCGGTCCAGTGTCACAATTCTACCATTTCAAAAATGACTAAAGGTGAAACCTCAATTACTTGAGCCCATGAATTAGAAGCTTTAAAGGAGAAAATAGAGGACTTAGAGAACGAAGGATCATTAATCATATTCACGATATTCCGGAATTTTTAACATGTCCAGGCCTGAAATCTTACTTACTTTATATATTTACAGCTATGATTCCTGTATTGGAAGACCAACTAATTTCCATTGAGCATGACCATCATGCTTTGTGTCTGCCACCCAAGTACTCTGAACTTCCTAGGGACATAACTGATTAATTTACAGTCTTTTAAGGTGAAAGAGGTCAACAGGCAAAATAACAGCTTATTATTTGAGGGCACTAATTTTCACATTTTCCAGGATCTGGCACCTTCCACAAATCTCAGGAGGCATTATCTTCGGGATGTCACTACCAGTCTTTGTAATCTTAAAGATTCGCATATACGCAATCTACGTAACAAAACGATACGTAGATTACGTAAAATAGTTACTACGCATGCGCAGTAACTGTCATCGGCATCTGACGGAGTATTTCCGCCGAGGGACGTTGTTCTGGATCCGGCCCTATGGCTTAATATTACATTTGCACCTTATGATCTTTCATAGCCCCAAAAGAGTATCACAGTATCTCCTTGTGGCCTCTCCTCTGTTCACCCCTCTTACTCGGGTAATTAATACTGGACTCACCTTGTCTTTTTCTTGTACGTTTCTTAGATTTAGTTCCATACATTTGAGCATTTTTTACAGTCTCCTCGTTTTATAGGAACCCTATTTGCTAGGGCTCTGTTGATATTGTTTTACCCCTGTACTCAAGGGTTCACCAACTATTTGTCTTTTATTTACCTTACCCAATGTTCTTTCCTCTCCTCCTTCCGCATATAGGGTACTTTAGGCCATTTAAAAGAAAGCACCCTCCGACTTTATTACCATGCCAATACGGTTTGTCTAACTTAATACTAAGGGCTTCAATTCACCTAAGAAATGTTGCACTCTACTTTCAATACATTATATGTTGATGTTGTGTTTTTGCAGAATACCCACCTCCAATAGAACCACCATCCTTCTTTGTCCTTAAAGAGATTCCCCCTAGCATATTACTCCAACCACACCACCAAATGTAATGGAGTGAGCAACCTACTTCTTACAGGCTCCATTGTGCATCACAACATCACTTTTTACTACTTTAGACACACAGTAAGGGCAGATTCCTGGTTGGGGGTGAATTTAATACTATAGTTTCCCAATCCATGGACAGGTCAGGCCGGTGAGTATCACATACCCCACTTGCTGGTTTCAAGGCCCTATCCAAACTTAAAGGTGCAGTCCTTTTTTGTAGGATGTATGGCCCTCCAGGTATCAAACAAAGCTGTTTGATACCTGGAGGGCCATACATCCTACAAAAAAGGACTGCACCTTTAAGTTTGGATAGGGCCTTGAAACCAGCAAGTGGGGTATGTGATACTCACCGGCCTGACCTGTCCATGGATTGGGAAACTATAGTATTAAATTCACCCCCAACCAGGAATCTGCCCTTACTGTGTGTCTAAAGTAGTAAAAAGTGATGTTGTGATGCACAATGGAGCCTGTAAGAAGTAGGTTGCTCACTCCATTACATTTGGTGGTGTGGTTGGAGTAATATGCTAGGGGGAATCTCTTTAAGGACAAAGAAGGATGGTGGTTCTATTGGCACTGTATAATTAAAGTCTTGTTTGACTCAAATTCAATTGTCCCTCAGATAGATCCTTAAGGTTGAGGAGAGGAGAGCTTATCAAAATTGCTTCTTTTAAAAAAGAGCCGCATTGAAACTAGACTTTTAAAACAAGATCCTCCAATTTGTTTAGATCCAGTGTGATTGGTTGGGGTTCCGACAACCTCAGACAAGCGGGCCTTCTATAGTATCATACTTTTTATAACTTTTTAGGATAAGTCATTGTGTTATTCTACTGTCACAAAATGCAATGAGTAAAATTCACTTCATGTCATGCGATGCTACTGATTGGACTTTCTGTTTTTCATTGCTTCAATTAAATAATAAAAAAATAAATAAAATAATTTAAAAAAAAAAAGAGTCACAAAATTTGACACTTGTTAGCCTTCACAACCAAATTAGTTCCCTGGAAAAGCAGCACAAGCAGACACATTCACTTTATGCACTGGCTTGGAAGTTCTACAAGAAGAGGAACAAGGCAGACACCGTACTAGCAAATAGGTTGAGGAAAAAGCCATTGGTGCCATTAGGGACACTATATCCTTTAATATGATCCATCTCAGATAAACCAGATATTGAAAGCCTATTATGAAAAGTTATTTAAACTACATTCAGCCTCTTCCACATCCTCCCAAAGTCAGGTCTTATAAATGATCTATCTAATTTTAACCCCCTGCATCTCTGAGGCAGATGCTCAAAATTTAAGTTTGGATATTACTGAGGAAGAGGTTGCAGCTGATCTGAAATCTCAAAAACTCTGAGGCCCCAGGCCCTGATGGGTATCCCATAATAAACTATAAAACATTTGCAGACAAGTTGTTACTCCCACAGCTCACTCTTTACGCTCGCAATTATTTGGATTCCCAAACCAGAAAAAAAAATCATGCAAATTATGCAAGCTATGGACCCATATCACTGATTAACACAGATTTGAAACTAAAGTCCTGGTAAACAGGCTCAACGCTGTTTTACCATTTCATTGATAATGTTGTCGGATAACATGCAGGAGACTATTGATCTAGTACACAACATTCGTTCTCTCAGGCTCCCCTCAGATATGTTATCTCTTGATGAAGAAAGGTGTCACGACTCTGGGATATGCCAAGGGCCTGACATGAAGTAAGTACGGAAGCACTGAATACTGAATGAAGTTTATTAGGAGGAAACACAAAGTCACAGATAATGGATAAACATACAATCTAACACAGGGAGTGACACAGGAGGGTGAGAGACATGAGACATGAACAGAACACAGGGGGAAGCAAGAAAGAGCTGAAGAGACAGACAAATAGCAGAGGCTAACTAGAATTGGAGACACATAAGTACAGAGAGAATACAAGCAGCAAGGAGGTAGATGCAAGGTAACTAGTGGAAGGACAGAATGGAACAAGCCAAAGACACAGAGAGGGAAGCCACTGGTTAGAAGACACGGAACTGGAATAGAGCAGCAGAAAGGACACAGATACAGTAGAAATGAGAACAGAAAACAGACATTGAGAAAGAAGCCAGAGACAAGAACGCAGGAGCCAAATGCAGAGATACATTAGAAACTGACAGTAGACAAATGACTCAGAATACAGGAATGAAATGAACAGTAGGAAACAGGCAAGTGACAATATGAATAAGGAACAGAGAAATCTGACAAATACAATATACACTAGGATACCTGGAAAGCTATGAACACGGGGAAATAAACAAAGATAATGAGCAAAGGTCTGAGGCAATTGCAGGAAAGTCCAGACAAATGGCAAAAGTCCAAACTAGTTCACAGGGTGTAAATTTATGGCTGAGAACGAGTAATCCACAAAGGTAGCTTGAAAGCCCAGAGAGTCCTAACTGCAGCAGTACAAAGTTACTGCTGGAACTGGTTGTGACAAAAGGCATTTGACTGTCTGTCCTGGCTGGTCATGTTTACCACCCTTTGGGCACTTGGCTTTCGTGATAAGTTCCTTCTAGCTTCCTTCAAGCTCAGGATCTCTTCTCCTGACCTTTCTCTGTGGTCATGACAAATGGTCTCAGCTCATCCCATTTTTTATTCTGCAGTGGTACTGGACAGGGTTCTTCATTGTCACACTTTTTTTTTCGCTCTGTGCAACGAACCACTAGTAGAATAAATCCGACTCAATACAGAGATCTCCGGTATCCCCTTGGGGGCTCATCATTACAAGACCTCACTTTTTGTGGATGATGTACTTCTTATATCTCTCAAACCTGCAAATTCACTATCCATCCTATCCAAGGAAATACAGACTTTTAGTAAGGAAGGATACAAAGTTAACTATCTGAGACACTGCTGCTACATGTCCTGCACGACCTTTTTAAACAGGTTTAAACTCCTCATTCAAATTTCAGTGATGCCCTCACTCTATTTGTTATGTAGAGATTCAAATTAAAAGAAACATCATCAACTCTTTGCTGCGATTTATACACCCCTTTTACGTATCTATCTATCTAGATATCGATCCTATAGATTTATATAGATATCTATATAGATATTGACTGTTGGAAACCATAATTTATTTCCTGGTTTGGTAGAATTAGCATTATAAAAAAAAAAAACACGTAGATTCCCTAATCCCGGTTGGCCAAATTTACTTGTAATAGGAATTGGGTCTACCGATATTCCCTAACTATTATGTTGCTGCTCACCTCAACCAGGTTGTAGCCTGGCACTTTCCCCTAGGTATTCACAATTGAGTTGACCTTCAAATGCCCTCATGGATGCTACTCAGGTTAGCTTTCTTCCCTGTCTCTAAAGGCTTCACAAACCAGCCGTACCACTTTACCACTTTGAAACTATAGGACATTGATATATCAGGACTGGATTCAGACTACCGTAATCTTAAGTAATATACACAATCTATGTAAGGAAAAGATAAATAGATTACGTAAAAATTACTAATTACTACGCATGCGCAGTAGTAAAAAAGGTAAACGGCTATACGTCTGGTAGTCTGAATCTAGTCCTCAATCTTCTCTCATCCTAGCCTGGAGTCGCCCTCTTTTCCCTAACGGATTAGACCTGGCAGTGGTTGCTCCATGGAGAGCTAAGGGCTTTATCAGATTCACTCACTTCTTCACTGTAGGGACTTTTACTACTTTTTCAGCTCTTAGTGATCAGCTACCCTTTTCATGATGTCATTGCCCCAGAACATCCTGAAACGGAACTCTGTAATCTGCTGTGGGAACAAGATTTGGGAACATCCCTGTAAACAATGAAGAATTATAATCCTATGCTCAACAGAATCACAAATTTCCATTAGTCGCAATCTGGAAAAATGTTTTTTCAATTTGTTCATGGTAGTACTTGGTGCCAAACTGCACACTATGGCCCCTGATTCAGATGTGAATGTATGTCAGTTTTTTGCTCTTTTTAGCATTTACAAATAACATGCTGAAATTTTACTTATTTAAGCTTACAATTTATTTTATAATAAAAATTCACATTACACACGCCAATGGATTACAACTGCATAAGTGTCATTACCATTGAAGTCATAGGTAAATAGGTGAATCCAAATATGATTGACATATTTCCACTGAGTTCTTAAACTCTGCACACATTACTAAAAGATTGATTAGCAATACTCTTCAGACGTTACTCAAAAATGCTTGGCCAATCCAAACTTCATAACTAATATTGACATGACAAGGCCTAGTCAAAGGGGGTGATGCCTAATTAGACCATAATTGATGAATGTTCTTTACAGCCAATGCCTGTCTGTGATTTGCTAACTTTAACCACACATATGTAGATAACACTATGAATATGCTCATAAAAGCATCAAAAACTCATACTCCTCTCAAAATGCCCCATGATGGAAGATTATCTCACACAGAGCTATGTAACTACTTAACTCACCTGATGACACCTCAGTAACCATCGCATTTGCTCTCAGTACCTGAGATTTCAAAACAGGATTTGGCGTGTAGACAGGCGGAAGCTTGTCCACCATCCCCCTCTGCACCAGCCATCGGTACAGCAGCCGCGGATGAACAAGCAGCTCCCTGTCTTCTGGCGGCACTGCAAATCTCCCCTTTTTGTATCCCATCCTCTGTCAAACTCAGAACCCAGAGCACGGCAGATCATCTCTTACCCCTTAACACCTCTCCTTCTTCTCACCTTTTTTCTTTCCCAGTTCATCCTCCAATTATTCTACTTCATCTATCTTGCTTTCACTATCCCCTCTTTATATATTTTCTGAGGTAGCAACTTTTGGTTTTCTTGTTCTCCTCAATCTTTCATCTGCTTATCCTCCCCTGAATTCTTCACCCGATTCTGGGCTTATTGGGAAGGATTCATCAGGATCTGTTTAATTTGGTAAGTGTATTAAGTGATGATGTTGTTGTTTGTAAATCTGATAGGCTTTCTTCTTAGATAATAAAGGCACTTTAAAAATCATCTTAAAATAAATTTTATAGCCAAAATTGTTGTAGTAATTAAAACTATTTTCACTCACAGCTTATTCTGTTACCTATGTACTTATGTTGTTTTCTCTTTCTTAATTAACAGGAACACCTTATTGGCTGCAGCTCACTGTGGCGCCATCCTTATTGCCTGCCTGCATATCATCCAATATTACACTTACATCGTAGTGTTAAGAAGAGCTTATAGGAGATAAACAATTTTTTTGTATTTTTCATAATTAAAATTTTTATTAAAAGAATTTCTGTAAAAAAATGTTTTAAAAATTAAACAGAAATTTTGCTGCAAAACTGTGTGTGTGTTTTTACCTTTATGTTATATTTCAAAAATGTGTTCTATGATTCTTAGGTATAACAAATATTCTCTTTAGTGTTATTTATGAATGACAAACATAATTTTCATTTGGCTAAGGTATTTTAAAATTTATACAGAATCAAGGGTTAATAGTAATGGTTAAATTCACATACAGCAATTGCTGCACATATTGAACACATTTTTCCAAACCAGTACAGTATGGGCGTGCTAAGCTGCGTACGTTCGCGTAGTCTGTACGCCCGTTAGCGGACGTATTCTGTTACGTTAGGAAAAGTTAAGGTAGGGTTTGGGTCGCGCAATTTGAGAAAATACGTCCGTGCAAGGGGTGTGCCGTGGGGAGTGTATTGACCTTGCGTGTACGAAAATACGCACCGCTAAAATACGTACGCACACACGTTGTTCTGGATCTACCCCTATCACTTTTAATTTAGGTTGCATTTTAGACTTTAGTTTTTTAACCTAATACAATACGTGTAAGATTTAACCATTAATATTATATAAATAAATAAATATTGTGTGTATTCTGGAAGAGATAAAATAAATTCTAAGACATCAAAGGGATGTTACATTAACCAGTACATAACTTTTTTGGACTTCATGCTGGGCTCTTTGGGTGGCGGTTATAGCGTTTTATTGCAGATCTCCTCCCATATCCGCGATCACAAGCTTCACCAGCATGTCAACTTCTGCGTGGCTGAAGTTGGGCTGGCAATGTTTGGAGTAGGAGGAAGGCCGGCAACAGTCTGTTGTCTCCCCTGTAGAATCAGTCATGTTACCAAAGGTAACTGCTTTTACTAGAAAACAAAATGGACACAACACGTTGATACACAACACATTAGAATGGCAGTACATAGCCATAAAGGTGTCATTTGAATAGTCTGAGTGGACGCACGCAAGAGGCATGCAAGTGCCACGTGATTATTGCATGAAACGTATCTAAATATATATTGTTAATTGTGAATCTATATGTGCCGCAATAGTTGAATGACATAGATGTATGTGTTAATTGATGGCAACGGGAAAAGGGTGGTAAACACAGGCATAGTCTCATAGATTTCTAATAAATGCATTCTTCTATTATGATGCATCCATTATGATTGTTAGCAACAAAGTACATGTTGTTTTTTTAGAACCCAATAAAAAAAGCAAATCACAACCATTTTTGGATATGTGCATTAGTTGTTGTCTTTTGTTTGCTTTGAAGGGTTGTTGATTGAATGAAAAATCCTTTTAAAGTCGATGTTATATGATTATTTTTTTAATACTGTGTTTAACTAGATTAAAAATATTTTTGCTTAAAATTGAATACCTTCTACATGATTATTTGTTACATGGTGACATGTAAGTTAATACCTTTGTTTGCTGACTTGTTCCTCTGCCTCTGTGGGAATCTTT
This sequence comes from Limnodynastes dumerilii, assembly GCA_011038615.1. Classification (NCBI taxonomy): domain Eukaryota; kingdom Metazoa; phylum Chordata; class Amphibia; order Anura; family Limnodynastidae; genus Limnodynastes; species Limnodynastes dumerilii. Next base: position 215,290 of record WWET01002781.1, on the reverse strand, counting down.
TCCTGCAGGCCATTGCACTTTGCATGGCCTGCACATGGGTGTGGCCTTTTCCCTCTGTCTTTTATAGCCTTCTGGCTGCAGTGATTGCAGACAGGACTCCAGCCAATAATTTTCTCTGTTTTGGACTGCTGGCCAATCAATAGCCAGCAGTCTCCTTATAAATTCCAACAGTGCTATTTCTCACTGCTGGTTATAGCTCTAGTTTTCTGTTGTGTCCAGCTCTGCTATTATTCTCTGCCTTGTGCATTTTTCTTGTGATCTCTAAGTGCCCCCTCTAATTGTGTTTTCCAGCCTTATTTCCCAGTGTCTCCTCCTGACCCTACCTAGCCCATTCCTCTGGTTGTGACTGTGTGGCATGCCTGTGGTGTATTTTCTGTGAGTGTGTGTGTGCACGCGCCCTAGTTCAACCTGTCTGTCTCTCAATGTTGTTTGTCAGAGCTAGTCCCTTCTAGTTATCTTTGTTTTCCCCCGCCTTTTCTCTCCTGCTTCCTGTGGCCTTTCCTTCCATTTCTTCTCCAGGTGTTGTCTCCAGGAGCCGAGACCTGCTAGGACTCCTACAGCCCAGCCTAACCAACCATCAGGGACTCTAGTGAAAACCAGGCCCTAGTTAGACTCCACGCCCTGGTAGAGACACCCGCTCTCTGTATTATTATTGTTGAGATGAATTAGAGATGAGCGGGTTCGGTTATCTGAGAACTGAACCCACCTGAACTGCGGGATCTGAGGTGGGATCCGAGCGCAACTCGGATCTCCCCTCGCGCCTCAATGATGTCATCGAGGCAAAACCTTATCATCCCACTGTCGGATCTCGCAGGGTTTTGGTATTGCTCACAGAGAGCAATGCCGCAGCAGAGAAAGGAACGATGAAACATCAAAGGTAAGTAAGGGGATCTGATGGGAATTCTGGGGAGAGGCTGGAGACATTGGGCCTGATCCAGACCTATGACGAAGCGCTGTGCGCACTAACGCACAACGCAACTTCAATGCACTCCCCCTGACACTCCCCCCATCCTGCCATAGTTAAACTCTGTTATGTCGGCTGCAGGCTACCCTAACTTTTGCTGGCATAACTACAGCAGGACCGGTTCGTAATCTCCTAACCCTGCCCTTCCTGCCTAATTTCCCTGCCTCCCCTCATCTACCTTCCCTAACTGTAGTGTAGTTACGGTGCTCGTAACTTTGGCACGCCCCTTCCACTGTAATTACGCTACAGTTAGGGATGCTCGATCCTGCCTAAAGACAATCCCTAACTAATCTCAGCAACATCTGCCGAGTACATGCAGATCTTACACTTATGCCCGCCGCAAAAACGCTAGCGAGCGTAGTTCAGGATCAGGCCCATTATGGGAATAATGAGGAGTTGGAAACATTATGGGAATACTGTGGAGAGGCTGGAGACGTTATGGAAATACTGGTGGGCTGGAGACATATGATGGGGTTACTGGCTGTCTGGAGACATATGATGGGAGATTCTGGGGGTCTGAAGACATGATGGGTGATACTGAGGGGCTGGAGACATATGATGGGGATACTAAGGGGCTGGAGATATGTGATGGGGTTACTGGGGGTTTGGCTGTGTACTGTATAGAGGCTGTGTACTGTATAAGGGCACTGCTATACTGTGGTTGGGCTCTGCCCAACCTCAGTGTATGACTGATTGTCTTTTTTGCAGACAGATTTGTGCAGCAATCACAAAGTGACTTCTGTCGCTTAGCTTAGTCATCCAGCCAACCTTTTGGCCTAAACAGGATTAAAATAAAATATTGTAAGGTTTTCAAAGTAGACTGGAAATGAGTGGAAATGAATGTTATTGAGGTTAATAATACTGTAGGAACAAAAACACCCCTAAATTCTGTGATTTGAGCTGTTTTTATGAAATTAGAACCAAAACCAAAACACACAAGGACGGTTTTGGCAAAACCAAACCTAAACACGAAAAAAAATACAAAACCAAAACACGAAAAATGTCCAGATGCACATCTCTACTATTAACACACCTCGATCCCGAGGTGCAAATGCGCTGTGCTTGATTGTTGGTGTTGCGGGCATCCAGGTTCCCCTTGATCTCGACTTTTTTTTATGCATACCTATACCATATCTGGACAGGGGATACATTTTTGGTTGCAAAATTAGGGAAAGCCCCTGCGTTCGCAACTTTGTCTAGCTTAACAAACAGAATCTGGTATGTGTCTATCAGGGAATACATTTCTAGATTAATGAACAACACCCTTCATAAATACTTTGCAGTCTGGACTTCTTGGTTTTTATACACAAACTAGTGATTTTTTTTATACACAAAGGTGATAATCTATGACCCTCTCCAGGGATATTCATATTGGTTCTGTAACTATTATTATACTTAGGAGGTACACCTATCTCTATTCCACTTTCTTCCTCTCTCTCCCTTATCTTTCCCTTTTCCTTGTTCCCTTTGAGGTACTAATATAAAGACACAATGTCTTCTGCCCCTCTGGCTTGAACATTCATCTTGTGTTTATGTTCACTTAGTTTAAGGCAAGGAGGAGTATTCTTCTTTTTTGTGTTATAGTGAAATTGTTTTTATTATAATTCTTCATTATGTTCTGTTATGTTTTTTTTTTTTACTAACTGCCTTTTAATAAAAAAATATTTAAAACATTTTTTGAAAACACACCAAAAAACTTAAGGACATAGGGCCTGATCCAGAGGTATGCCGATGCGCTGTGCTTACTAAAGCATAGCGTATCGGCATTCACTTACCTTGACACTCCCCCTGTGCGGGGGTATGGCCCCTTCCTTACGCCAGCTGATGGATACCCTAACTTCAGCTGGTGTAAGGAGGGGGCCATACGCTCGCACAGGAGCGTATGGCCGCCTAGCCCGCCCCCCTACCCTCATTTAACTACCTCCCTCCGCCCACCTGCACTAACCTGAACGTAGGGACGCTGGGGGACGTCCCCTCCAGCGTCCCTACGTCGCTGCTATGGATGCCCGATCCAGGATCGGGCGTTGCCAAAGCAACGCCGGGCAACATCTGCCCGGCGCATGCGCAGATCGGCTGAAAAGCCGATCTTACGCTTACGCCCGCTGTCCTAGCGACGGCGGGCGTATCTCTGGCTCAGGCCCATTGGGACAGATTCAGGCGCACGCCCCCATTACTCCCCTCTATTGGATGGAGTTCTGGACACTTGCATGCATTATGGGCGATACGGGTGTTAATTTAAATGAAGGATAGCAGTAGATCCTTTGGAATAAAAAGACTGCCGTCTTGGGTCAGGAGGGTTTTTCCAGATTGAAACAGATTGGAGGTTGCTTCATCTGGACCAATTACAATTATAAGATAGGCATCGCAGGAGATCCATAATAATTTGAACATGATGGACTGGAGTCTTTTTTTCAACTTTATCAACTACAGTATGTTAATATGTTACAATATAAATCAGAACAGTTGAGTGTTAAATGTCTATAGAATTTGTTGTGTGTCCCTGAACTTGTGGCCTTTTATGAAAATTAGTTTATTAGATTCTGAAATGAAATTTAGTTGTCCCGTACCTGACCTGATACAGTGCATAACACGTTTCACTTGTCTGTAGCAAGTATAAAATTGCACAAACTCTTACATACACATATGAGATTGTTTTTCAGTAGCTGGGCTTTATTGTCAATTCCATTCATTTAGCAAACACATGTTATCACAAAGGAACATTTTAAAAGGAGAGATTGGGAAAAAACAGATATCAAAGCAGACAGAGATACAGAAACAGACAAAATATGGCACAAACTTTAAGGCTATTTTCAAATTCCAAATAAAATAAACTAGCCACTTAAGCTCCAGTGATTTTTCAATAAAGTGTATAATATTCTATTTGTTGTATTTTGGATGAATCTGGCTTCGTACATCTCAATTTTAATGCAATCTCCAAGAAGACATTTTTGTTTAAATCTTCCAAAATTACAAAGAGTTTATAAACCTTGGTAGGTTAGAATGAATGGCTCAAGGCTATTGCCTTATTGTGAAGGCTTGTTGTAACGAAACATGCTCAAGCCCCAGAGAGGGGCTACTGACGTTTAAAAAGGTGTTGGATTAGAGATCTGGAGGGAGCACTATGCAGTGTGATATGTCTATACTGCACTGCATTGTAATACTAAACCATGTCCACTTACAAGCGCAACCTGAATACCTTTTAGAACCTGACAGAAGTATTATGTGTCAGAAATCTGGGTGGTGATTTGTGTTCCTATCAGTTTGCTTAGATTGCAAAAATTGACAGATTTCAGTGGCAATCACAGGATTTTGAAATAGGGGGTTTACAATGTGTGTAATACCTGTGGGATTTATTAGGGGTCTGGATATGACACACATATGCCAATCTTAGACCCCTAATATACACCACATATTTTATAGTTTGTGCCATTCCCAGATCCACAATATACCCCACGTAAATCTAAAACAACCCCTAGAGAGAGAGAGAGAGTGTGTGTGTGTGTGTGTGTGTCAGGGAATTGGACTTTAATGCGGCAGAGGCTGATTTGAAGGACTGTTTTAAATTTTAAAGATCTACTAAACATGATGGAACTATAAAAAATAAAAAAACTAGTACAAAAAAATATGCAAACTTACAATACTGATAATGGAGTAGATCCAGAACTATGTTTGCCGTACGTTTATTCGTGAAGTGTATTTTCGTGCGCGTAAATTCGTTACACTCCCCTCGGCACACCCCTTGAACGTACGTATTTTGTCAAGATACGCTTTCCAAACCCTACCTTAACTTTTTCCAACGTAACCGCATTCATACGCACACGTACGTTTGGGCTGGACGAATTTACGCAGCTAAGCACGCCCATACTGTACACTTTAAATACAACAACCGCCTACTTCACGAATTTCAGACGTATTTTGGAGTTACGTAAAATTGGCGCGCCCACACGTAAGTATTTACGTGACACATACGTGAATGGCCCATACGTTCACAATTATGCTACGTTAATATGTGTATTTTCTATGGTGCGCATGCACAGTACGTGCAAAACTGCGATTTTACGTCTCCGCCACGCGTAAATTCGCTTCGAAGCGTTGTTCTGGATCAGGCCCAATATCATAGTAATATCAGACATCCATTAACGTTTCAGGAATTAATAATATAATTTGAAAATAATAAAAATTCTACCTTATGGAATTGCATTGGTTATTGGCTGCTAATTTCAACCTTTCACAATTGGTTCTATTGAGTCCTGTTTTTTTATATATATATTTTTAGGTGATTTATAATTGACTTATTTCACACATTAAAATAGTAGTTTTATTTTGAAGGTAAAGCTCTAATAGCAATAGCAGAAAATATTGCAGGTGATATTGCCTGTGGCATTGAGGGGAAAATATGCCTTTTTGCAGATGACACCAAGATATGTAACCGGGTAGACACGCCAGGTGGGTTACAGAAAATGAGGGATGATCTAGGTAGACTGGAGGAATGGTCAAGAGTGTGGCAACTGCAGTTTAATGCCACAGAATGCAAATTGATGCACATGGGGCACAAAAACCCAAAAACTCAACTTAATGGCAACCCAACTTAATGGCATTACATTAGAATCTACTGAGGAGAAAAGGGATCTAGGAGTCATTATTTCCTGTGACATAAAGGTAGCCAAGCAATGTAACAAAGCAATGAGAAAGGGAAGTCAGATGCTTTGTTTCATAGGGAGAGGAATTCATAGCAGAAAGAAGCAGTAATGCCCCTTTATACATTGTTGGTACGACCTCACCTAGGATACCGTGTTCAGTTCTGGAGGCCATATCTCCAGAAAGACATAAATACATTAGAGACTGTGCAAAAGAAGATCAACTAAAATGGTCCATGGTATGTGTCACAAATCATACCAAGAAAGGCTAGAGGAACTAAACATGTATAGCTTGCAGCAGAGAAGGGAGAGGGGGGACATGATAGCAGCTTTTAAATATATCAAGGGTTGTGAATGGCTAGAGGGGGGTGGCATTTTTTAAAGGAAGAGGTGTAATAGAACACGAGGGCATTAATATATACTGGAGGGTGGTAGATTCAGAGGAAATGTACAGAAAAATGACTTCACTGAAAGGGTGATAGATAAGTGGAATATTCTCCCATCTGAGGTGGTTGAGGCCAATACAGTAGAACAGTTTAAACATGCTTGGGATAAACATAAGGATATCCTAAATCTTAAACTAAATTGAGGTAAATAGGGTCTAGGGTCAGTATAGTTTTAAATAAACAACTGGGCAGACTGGATGGGATATGTGGCTCTTATCTGCCGTCACCTTCTATGTTTCTATGTAGACAATGCATTAGTAGATTGACAGGTAAGACCGCATATATGCAATCTACGTAACAAAACGATACGTGGATTACGTAATAGTTACTATGCATGCGCAGTACCTATTATCTGTAAATTAAGGACGTATGTGCAATCCGACCCATAGTCTCCCTTTCTGTCTGAGGAGTACTTAGGGCATGGTTTTTGGGCCTTCAGTGTGGTCTGTAAAAAACTTACTCTGTATACTAGTGGACCAGTTTTGCCACCATTTCCCACACTTGTATTTTATTGTTTTGCGTTATAAAGAAACAAGATTTGAGTATTTAAATTTTTTCTTCCCCAACAGTGTTAAAGAATCCCATCTACAAGTTCTACAGATTTCCTGCATCTGACAACAAGTGGATCTGTGTTCGAGAGCAGATGTCAGAGAGCATCATGTCTTTTCATATCCCAAAGCAATTGCTTACTCTCTACTTAAAAGAAGACACCAGAAGGTAAAAGAACAAGTGAACAGTGTCATGTTATGTAAATCAGCTCAAATGCTTAACTACCAGAATATTTTCATTTTTAAATTGCATGGCAATCAGTGACCATAAGGCTAAATCTCCAAATCCTTCTACAGCTTACGATCATGGCACGTAGCATTGAAATGTATTGTAGAGTGCTTCATTCCCAAGGCAACGGTGTTTCTGTTGGCACGCATTGCTTTAAAGTGTCTGCTAAGCCAAGTTTTAATTCAATCCAATTAGATGTGCAAGAGTAGTCTGAAATTGTTGTGGTCATGCTCATTTGTTTTAATATATGGGTATGTAGTCTTATTTTCTTATTTATTTAGTGCATCCTGGTATAAAATGTCAAGTAATCATTATGAAAGTTTTATGTATGCTTGTTCCTAAATTAAATTAAACTGATAAAAGGAACACAGTCATACATCTGACAATATATATTTATTTAATAACAGGACTATATATAGCGCCAGCAGATTACGTAGTGCTTTACAATTTGAATAATTAGTTTAAACAAGACTGGGTAGTAACAAACAGACTGGGTGGGTAAGAGAGCCCTGCTTACAGGCTTACACTTTATAGGACAGTGGGTTTAATACATAATGGCAAGTGCTATATATCACACAATGGAGCAGCCAGGGTGTATGGTAAAAGTAACACAGCAAGGTTAGTTACAGAGATGAGGGAATTTTAGAATAGAAAGAGAAAGTGCACGGGTTAGTTTTATTAATGTAATAGAAAGTCAAAGTGGTTGTTAATATGGTAAATAAAGCTTAAGGAGGTTGAAGAATTGGATAAGCTTGTCTGAAGTTTTAGGTGAGTTTTAATGGATTATTTGAAGGTTTGGAGAGTAGAGGATAGTCTTAATAGGTGAAGGAGGTTATTCCAGAGTGGGTGCAGCCTGGGAGAAGTCCTGTAACTGGGAATCAGAGCATTTATGAAGTGTAGAAGAGAGTTATGGATCTTGTGATGATCTTGAGAGCAAGCTGGGATATATCTTGACATAAGTGAGGATATGTATGCAGGTGCAGTGTTGTTTATGGCTTTATAGGTTAGTAAGATGATTTTGTATTTGATTCTGTAGTAGTTTATTGACTCTCGTTTAATAAACATTACCTTCTGCTCTAGATAAGCAGACTCAGGAATGAACTGAACCCGGTATCTCTATTCAGGGTGATTGTTGGAATATGCTACATCTTCGCCTTTCAGAACTGATAGCACTATTACTGCCGTCATTGCACATTGCTTATGAATGAATTGTACCTACTATAATACTTCTATGAATGGTTAGTGCTACTATTACCTTGATTGCGTATTATGAATGAAGTGGACCTACTATATAACGTCATTGACCCTCGCTTAGCACATTGTATCTCCTGCTTTAGGAACAGTCAGCGCTAGCATCACCACTTTTATGCCGATCAGCATAGTTAAATGAAAATGGCAGTCTGTTTAAAACAGAGACAGCTGGAAATGAGCTTTCAGCTGTTTTTACTTCTAAAAGAACTATTTTGCGGTGGTGACTCCCACCGCTGGAAAGCATTGATTGTTGGTGGAAACATGGAAAATAATGGCAGATAATAGTCACATGGGCAATTCAGACTGCCTAGTTTTTTTTTTTTTTTTTATTATTTTGTAAAATTATCCTTACATTAGAATCATTTTGACCCTCAATTTAGTTTGAGTGAAATAGGGTCTAAGTTTAGTATGGTTTAAAAAGAACACACATAGATCACGAGGGCTGACTTTGACCATCTGCTTTAGTTAGTTAGCCACTATGGGCCTGATCCAGAACTACGTTTCGGAGCGAATTTACGTGTGGCGGAGACGTAAAATCGCTGTTTTGTACGCACTGCGCATGCGCACCGTAGAAAATACGCACAATAACTTAGCGTAATTGTGAACGTATGGGCCATTCACGTATGTGTCACGTAAATACTTACGTGTGGGCGTGCCAATTTTACGTTACACCAAAATACGTCTGAAATATACGTGAAGTAGGCGGGGGGTTGTATTTAAAGTGTACAGTATGGGCGTGCTTAGCTGCGTAAATTCGTTTAGCCCATACGTACGTGTGCGTATGAATGTGGTTACGTTGGCAAAAGTTAAGGTAGGGTTTGGAAAGCGTATCTTGACAAAATGCATACATTCAAGGGGTGTGCCGAGGGGAGTGTAACGAATTTACGCGCACGAAAATACGCTACGCGATTAAACGTACGGCAAACGTAGTTCTGGATCTACCCCTAAGCTTATAACTGAGGAAATAGTTTAGACATCCATCAGAACCAAGGTAAGTATTAGAGAGCCCCATCAGCTTTGGGCTTGGGACAGTAGTCCTGGCTGTCCCCTTCTTAATAGTGGGTGGATAGCGGCCCTGTTGCTGTTAAATATACTCTATTGGACTATTGTTCTGTTCTAAATAATGTAAGAGTTGTTGCCTTGAAGAAAAGTCACATTCTATATTGATGTAAAAAATTTAAATCAATTCTCTCTATGGGCCCGATTCCGTAAAGACGAGAATAAGCGTGAGGAGCGCCTAATTCCTATCTATTACAGTTAGAAAAATTTGTGGATTTTAATACGCATCCCTATGAGGTGCGTAATAAAATCCGCAAAACTAATTCGCCAAAGAAGCATCACGACCAGGCATCGTAGACAATTGCATCGGGCGCTATAATTTACTCACAGATTAGTACATTTTCTCTGAGCTCTAACTTGATTCTTGTAGAAAGATGGGTTCAAATATGCTTTCTTAGTATAGAGAACAAGAAACATAACCATCAATATGTTTATTGGCTGGTTATTTTTAAAGGGTCAATACGCAGTGAATCTTACAGCCCCAACACACACATCTATAATGAATTTTCCAGCCACAGAATACATACAACTTATGCATGCAGAATAATACATGCTGCGGTTCCACCCTTATCTAGCTCTGATATAATTCATGTTTGGCTGAGCCAAATGTTTCCTTTTCTTTTTGCATAAAAATATTAAAGAAAAATCATCTTCAGCTTTCTGCAGCATTTTGCTGTGCTCCACATTACAAACACTTTAAAAGGTTGATTTTCCCTGAAGGTAACAATGAATCACTTGATCTTAATTGCTTCTTGTGCTTTGGAGCAGGTAATGTATTACTGCTGAATATTACAGTTTAGTTTTGTAATTTTCTCTACATACAGACACATTTGGACATATTTACTTTGATTGCTAATGAACACTAAGATATTTAGTAGATTCATTCACAAAGGGATCTAGATTTTAAAGCATAAGGTGGTAAAGAAAACTGCACCGTGCACAGATTAGTTTTATTGTGTGCCATGCCCTTATACAGTTAGGTATATGCATTATCTAATACCGCTTTCACATCACCCTCCCAGAAAAACCCGGTATTTTGTACCCGGGTCTTTTCTGGGAGCAGTGCCGTGTCATTTTCAAAACCGCGTTATAAGTCCACCAAAAATCCGGGAAATTCCTGGGTCTGATCCTTTCAGATCACCAGGAATTTTCCAGGTTTTAGTGGATTTTTAGCTCTGAAGAGCATGCTGATGCTTGTAGTGCTACAATCATCAGCATGCTCAAGTATGACAGGGCATGCTAGCGCTTGGAGAACCACAAGTGGCATAATGCCCTGTCACCCGTTACAACAACACACAAATGAATACCCCTCCTAGCACCTAAATAAAATATAGGGCCGGCCCCTAACCTAAAAAAAAAAATACTAAACATTTCATGCCCCCCTACAAAGAATAAATTACATTTAATACCCCCAAATAATGTTAAAAAAAAATGACCACTATTGTGAAATGTAAAAAATACATGAATAAAAAAATAAAAAAACCTAACATAATTTAGGTTTCCGACGCTAGAAAGAGATTTGTTTACTGTTGCCATAGCAACAGTGGACAAATCTAAGCCAATCGGGAGGCAAAATGAAAGACCCGGGTTGTTTTCACATTGCCACCCTTCCCAGGTTGAACACGGGAAAAACCCTTCTTTTTTCCCGTGTTCAAGTCCCCAGGTCTGGGAACCGCCACTTCCCAGTTGACCCGGGTCTCCCGGAAGTGGCGGTTTCACATCACTACCAAAAACCCGGGTTTTTGCAAAATGCTGGGTTTTTTATGAAAATCCCAGGTATTTGGTGGTGATGTGAAAGGGGTATAAGAGACAACTTGAGAACCTCCATTACATTGCATGCTGGTTTGCATTGGGGAGGGCCTTAGGACTGACATAAACAACCTGTAACACACTACATATTATGGAAATAGTAGTCCCATCATTCTCTCTTGGATATGAGCTATGCCTGTGCTTTTGAGCATGGTTGGACTTGTAGTTTCCCAACAACCTTAGTACCATGGGTTGGCATGACATGGAGCTCCCTGGAGTCCAGAACTACCTTTTGTGTTATTGGTGTGTTTTACATTGGTGTGTAGTTATTATTATTAACGCTTTTTTATATAGCGCTACAAATTGACCAACGCACTTAACAGAGAACATTAGACATTCACATCAGTCCCTGTCCCTAATGGAGCTACATATTCATGCATACTTACACATTATACTTATACATACATCATATATTATACTTACACTCAGGTTAATTTATTCATCAGCCAATTAACCTTCCAGCATGTTTTTGGCATGTAGGAGGAAACCAGAGCACCCGGAAGAACATACAAACTCCACACAGATAAGGCCTAGTCCAGGAATCATGATCTCAGAGCTGTGAGACCTAAGTGCTGCCTGTAGTTGGAAATATCCTAATGATCCATCTTACTGAACACTTAAGTGACCTCTGTATGTGCGATGGGAAAACAATGCTTCTGTGTTTTCTGTATGCTACCTCTGTTTGTATTAGAAATTATTGGCAGGGTGATTTGCTTGACAGAAATGTACATATTTTTAATGATGTAAGTGTGTGAAGTTACAGTGGCTTGAAATATGATTATATGGAGACCATTTGTCTGTCGGCTATAAAGATGCTGTTAGTGTCCCATAATTCTACTGCTGCTAGAAGTTGCTTTCTTCAGTAGCTTGACAGGCCTATTCTGATAGATTGTAAATACTTTATTTTCCTCCAAGGTTTAAGTGATCATCAACTAATCATATCCTCATTCATTGTAAAGACTATGGCACCACTTAATCTAAATCATGCAGGTAATTTACTATAGATTACAATGGAAGATAAATCTGTGTAAATTGCAATGATAATTATTTCTTCTGTGTATTATGATGGCATATAATACACTGCAAAGGAGAGGTGGGCGAATGCTTTAACGTAGACGAAACCTCTAGATTATGTTGTAAATGATTGGATTTCAATCCATTGGATGCAGTGGAAGCTGCCCCTTTACAAGTAAACACTTGTAAACATCCTGTGCATAAAACCTTGTCAAGCCATCATTGTACATATTGGTGGATATCTTTAACTTTATCTTTATTGGCGAAGCAGAGTGTCTACTGTACGGCATACATGACATTTAACGAGAAAAAGAAAAAACAAGGCATCTGAGGAGCAAGAAACATTTCAAACCAAGTTGTAACTGAGGGATAGGAAAGAGAAAGGGAAAAAAAGGGAGGCAGGTATATTTGTTTACCCCAATGCCATTGTACAGTGACCTCCTGAAACATGTCTCCGTATAACTACCTTAACTGTTAAAGTGGAGCATAGTTTCCTCTTCCTAATACTGCAGTGGCTTTCTTGTTTGTAAACGGCTGCAATATTGTATGGGAAAAAGATGACAGATTATTTTATGAGCTGTTGATGAAGCACCTAATGTCCTCTTTCCATTACAGATTCCTTTTATGTAAGCAAAGTGTTTAGACAAACAAAACAAATTGAGTACAGATCTTTGTCCAGACCCGAGTTTACTTCACTTCTATATGCAGTTTATTTGTTTTGTTGTCTTATGAGGATATCTCTGACACACTGTTAATCATGTTTTATGTACCACTATCCTTGTTAAATAGGCCATTAACATCATTCACATTGCAAAGAACTACATTACATCTGTAGTGGTCAGATGCACAGCGTCATTACACAGAATCTGTCCAAGTATTGATGGTGGCTGCAGAGTGGCTTGAGACTGGCTTTTTTCATTTCTCATTAAAATAGTTTGGCACATCCCAAGAAATGTTCTGTCCATGAACATTCAATGTCAATCATTAAGACAAAATGAACAGGTGAAAACTGCTGCCAATTGGCTTCTATCTATTATTTTCTACATTGTGCTAAATAAATTGGAGCTAGACTCTTATTACTTGCCATAGCTACAGCTCTGCTTTGCTGAAACTTTAGTCTATTTTATTACCTTGGTGTTTTTCTGACTTTGGAAAAGATGATTAATTGTAAAGCGGGCCACTATCCTAATTTACTCTCCATTTATAAAGCTACATCAGCAGAATAATTAAAACCACCCAAGAATAATGGTGGGAGTCATATGATCAGGTTTCAATACTCTTTCTGTTCTCCAATAGTATTGACCGCATTGGAGAAAATCAAGATTGATATTTAGAAATTCAAACATTTTAATTCACAAATTAAAATCTGTATAATTCAAATATCAAAGTCCAAAAATGAATAAAACCAAGAAAATGTCATATAAATTAAATAATGAATGAGAATAAAGCAGGGCACACACTGGGGCATTTTCATCAGATAATCTTTCCAATCACACAATCAAAAGACTAGATATCTTACAAGTGTGCACTGTCCAAAGATCTCCTAATAGACACAGTACACACTTACAAAAACCAAAAGATATCTTTCCATCATTGATCTGGCATATTAGGAGCTCCCAAAAAATTTAATAAAAAGAGCACAGGCCGTTTCAAAAGATTTTGGGTATCAATACACACTGGTAAGCATCAGTTCACACTGGAAAGCATTAGTACACACTGGTAAGCATCAGTACACACTGGAAAGCATTAGTACACACTGGTAAGCATAAGTACACACTGGTAAGCATAAGTACACACTGGTAAGCGTCAGTACACACTGGAAAGCATTAGTACACACTGGTAAGCATCAGTACACACTGGTAAGCATCAGTACACACTGGTAAGCATAAGTACACACTGGTAAGCATAAGTACAAAACTGGTTAGCATTAGTACACACTGGTAAGCATTAGTACACACTGGTGAAATATTATGGTAAAATAGTCTTTTTGAGTGTGTTTGGAAAGATCTGTTGAAAAAGCCTCAGTGTGTACCCACCTTTACATTCACACTATGAAGTTTGTGGTAAATACCTAGGAAATGATAGTATTTGAAATCAGCTTATTAATTAATAAATGCAGGCTACGAATGGAGAATGTTTACAATGGCAAAAAAATAATATTTAATTGTTGATGAAATTCACAGATAATCAAAATACTCACACTCAATTTAACTTCAAGCAATTTATATATTCAAAGGTATACAAATATACAAATAGTTAGCAACTTGTAACAAATATATAAATATTTAGCAGCTTATAGCAATATTGCAGATGAAATAAATTGCCCCACAAGTGATGAACTTTGGGATAGAGTTATAGGAGAGCTTATAAGAAATACCTAGGAAAGATGTCATTGTTTAATTAAATTGTGTAATTAATTCATTAAAGTGCATTTATAAGCAGTCAGCATAAACCCGGGTGTTAGTTCATAACACTGTATTAATATGACACTGCTGCTTGAAATGTTAATAAATGTGCTGTTTTCAGCACCTCGGGAATCCAGATGTTGCTTGAATTTAGATGTTTCTTGCCAGAGGTGAGCTGCCGAGGGCCCCTAATGTTACTCTGTGATGGAGTCATTACATATTGCCTTTTCTGCCTATAGTTTTGCCTTTGCAAGAAGTCTTGTGCCATAATCACTTATTTTATACAGAAATCTAACCATAAGATATTTAAATTTTTCCTACTATAAAAGAGATTTTTTTTTTGTACATTTTAGAATTACTCACAATTTGTTGCTAATACTGTTCAACAGTTCTGAGTTATTGCAGTGATCCTAATCCTGTTAAATATGGAAAAGGTTGTGATGCCTTTATCCATGGAAAACCAAAAATAAATACCACCCTTGTACAGATGGTGGGCAGAATACAATGAGTTTCAAATACCTAATCATGTAATCTGAAAACAAGAGATTCCTGCAGAAGTATAAAGGTTATGAAATGTCACGACAAGGAAGTCTGGGTCATTTCCAAGCAACAGCAAACACACAAATCCCTCATATAGATTGCACATCAACAATCAAGTTTTCACTTCTCAGAAGGAAACTTGTCAAGTAAACAAATAAAATGCTTTGTGAAAGTACAGCGAGCGGATATAACTTTTTAGAACAAGTTGGTTACATTTGCGTATTGGGGGAGAAAAGTAGAATATAGAATAAGAGGATATTGGAAGCTGAATTAAATCAGGGTTAGGGAAAAATTGAAGCTTTACTAACAATTGAAGTATATCTTGTGTGTGTCAAATATATGTGTGATGTTTATGTATTAACTGATAAGTTTAGGATATTATATGAAAACTATGTATAAAATATATTCAGTATAGTATATTATGTGTGAAATATTCCTCGAGATGTAACAAAATGTATCACTGAAAACATTGAAGGCCTAACATAAAGACCTCAATAAGGCAGGATATGAGCGCCATAAGAAAGAAATGGAATTAGCTATATTAAGCCAAATGTCCATGCCTGGGGGGTCATAGACAGTACCAACAATAGCACTATGCTCTACCTCAAAATGGGCCCCAGCTTGTAAGTAATGGCTGGAGTCCTGACCAAAAACAAGACATATATAATATAAAGGAGCTAGGGATCCAGAACATGATGGGCCGGATCCAGAACTACGTCCGTCTTCCATAGAAAAGACCGCATATATGCAATCTACGTATCGAAACGATACGCAGATTACGTCCAATAGCTACTACGCATGCGCAGTAGCTATTGTTCATTGACTTACGTCCGTCTATGGAAGACGGACGTAGTTCTGGATCTACCCTGATGTCATTAAAGGGGAAGTCAACAGACCTAATGTTCTGAGGACCAGTAAATAGGACATATAACCTTCAAGTATAATTGGTCAAGAAGAAGTTATTAAGTTTGCTAACAATGGAATCTAGAACTACTACTGTACTAACATAATTAATGGAAATGGGACGCATGCCAGAAAAGAGCTATATAAGCATTGTATGTATATGTATTTAGTGTGTCTGCTCTCGAATGAGCTGGACATCCTTGCATATGCTCGAAATAAACTAAGATTTGCTTTTCATCTGACTCTGCATCTGGGACTTAATTTTTCCCTCTCAGTTTATTATACCAGTAATGATCTCTTTATTCATTTTTACCCCTATGCATGCGCAGTAACAATGGGCCTGATCCAGACCTAGCCTATTAACACCGAACGTACCACCAATGCACGGCAATAGGCACTCCCCTTGCTCGTACCTAGTTTAGCTTCCATACACTCGGCAAACCCTACCCTAACTTTTCTGTTCGTACCCGCGGTCGTCCGTACGTTCATTTCATTGCGTATTGACGCTTATCACGCCCATGCTGTACGATTTAAATGCCTCACCCCGCCCTTGGTGTGTGGTTACGGATTTTGTATGGCAGGCACGCCCCCTATGAGCGGTAATACGAAGCAGTTACAAATAAGACACATACGCTAAGATTTTCAGAGCGTAAAATGAGCTTAACATCTGCCCCACGCATGTGCAGTAAGTACGATGAGCGTAAAACCGCATCCGAGCGTAGGTCTGGATCAGGCCCAATGAGCATTAAGTATTCCCTGTAAGTACCCTCTCATTATTAATTTAGGATGCCCAATGAATAATATCATTGTAACATATTCACACTTTAATAACTTTCTGTCTGGCTTTATGATACAGTATAAGGTTGCTGTCTCTCTAGAAACTGCACCTCCAACAATAGTAAGACAGCTTAATGGTGCTTTCATTTATTGTTGAATTTGATTGAATTGTATGCTTTTAATACAAGTCCTCTCTTTCCACCCACCTTGCTCCACTGACTCACCTATCTGCCCTTTTGCCTTCTTCCTTGCCCTGCCATTTCCACTATCTTCCCTTATTCATAGCTTCTGCAGCCGTCTGCCAGGACAAACCTATCACCTTACATTTGTTTACTTATTTATAAAGCAGGCCCTATGTGGTGCAATAAGGCATAATAATCCATTTTGTAAACTTTTGTGAATTGATTGAATCTGGATATAATAAATTTAGTTTATAATGCAATGCTGTAAATATATGAACCGATTAACAGTCACTGAGTAGGTGCATTGTGACTCGTCATGCATGATACATTGTAAGCTCCAAGACCTGCAGTTTGACATAATACAATTCTTTTCTTTCATACTGAATATACTGCATACATAATTAAAATATACTTGGATAAGTATTTGCATTTTACTTGCAGTCCCAATTTAATCATTTCTCCCTGATCTACTAGCAAGGAGAAAACTCTTGAAATAAGAATTTTATGTAATCTAAAGAATGTGATTGAGAATGTTTTATTACGTTTTCATTGTGGATTTATAGCTGGTACTAAATATATAACGGCCTATAAGGTGGGTTTTCACTTAAAGGCAAAGTCGCCGCAATTATGTAAAGTTACTAAAATAAAATGTTAATCCTATACACAGTAATGTACTTTGGACCGGATCCTGGACCTCTTTGTGTCCTCCATATGCACGGAGGTCTTGAAAGTCCACACGTGAGAGGGAAGTGAACTCCCATGTCACTCCCTTCTCTTTTGCGGACTTTGCAGCACTTATGCTGCCATAGACCAACCTTAAGTCTCCTGTGTGTTTCAGCGCTCTGTATGACCACTGATTCACATGGAGGTCCTTCAGCCAGGCCTTTATGTAAAATTTAAATGGTCCCCTCCACCTTGCAGAGTTTAGGCGAATGGAGGAGATAGGCCACCTTGTCGTCAGGATCTCCTAGAGTATAGATATGCATTCTGTGCACCAGGACAACAGCAGCGAAACATCTGGCATGTGCATGCATAGACGTTACATTTAGGTACAGAGGTCTGGATCTGGTCCTTTATTTTTGAAGTTTTATGGTTGGTTTAGAGAATGGAAGGTATTTGGTATTAAAAATTGGTGCAAAATTTGCTTTTCATATTGATTACCTGAGAATGGATATAATTATAAGCTGTTAGGTTTAGAAATTGCATGTAAAACATTTAC
Organism: Limnodynastes dumerilii; assembly: GCA_011038615.1. Lineage (NCBI taxonomy): Eukaryota > Metazoa > Chordata > Amphibia > Anura > Limnodynastidae > Limnodynastes > Limnodynastes dumerilii. Next base: position 197,307 of record WWET01002781.1, on the reverse strand, counting down.
ATTTTCATTTCAAACACTTGCTGTAAGATTGGGACTCACTTGTCATAAAATGTTTGTTTGTGTATATATGTATACATATTATATATATATATATACTACTCAAAGGCCCGTCAGAATGACGGGAAAAAATATTCCACATTCATTTCTCTCCAGTATTCCTATAATGTGTGTGTCCAGCCCCCCCAGTCTTACCCATCATGTGTGTACAGCCCCCAGTATTACCCAGTATGTGTGTCCAGCCCCCTGTATTATCCAGCATATGTTTCCAGCCCCCCAGTATCCACCCATCATGTGTGTCCAGTCCTTCAGTATTATCCAGCATGTGTGTCCAGTCCTTCAGTATTACCCAGCATGTGTGTCCAGCCCCCTAGTATTACCCAGCATGTGTGTCCAGACCCCCCAGTATTACCCATGATGTGTGTCCAGCCCCCCAGTATTACCCAGCTTGTGTCCAGCCCCTCAGTATCACACTTCTCACCCACACCCTGTATACCCTGTACCCATCATCCTGTACCACTACGCCGCATACTATCATGCAGTGCAGTCAGCCCCCAGTACCCGGCTCTTGCCCTCTCTTTTTCTCTGCTCAGACTCTCACAGCCTTACCAGGAAGTGCGGCGCTGTCCAGAGATAACCACCGCTGATTGGATGGACAGCACCTTCCTGGTCCTGCTGTGAGAGTCTGTGCAGAGATAGGTAGAGGGTAAGAGCCGGGTACCGGGGGCTGACTGCACTGCATGCTAATAGGTGGCGAAGTGGTACTGGATGAGGGTTACAGGGTGGGGGCTGTGGCTTTAATATAGATATATGTATTATATATATGTGTTTGTGTGTGTTAGTTAGCTATTAGTGTAAATTTGTATGTGCTACTATCAATTTAACATAATGTTAGGAATGTTGTGTCCCATTCTATAAAACAGTAACCATTAATATTATATTGTATTTCATTCCCATTAAACTTTTTACAGTTCATTTTGAAGTAATTATATTTGGTAACAGCAATATATATATAATTTAAAACAACATTACTGGAAAGTAAACACATTGGGCTGGATCCAGACCTTGTTAAGTGCATGAACTTAGTTACTCAAGAGCTAAGCCATGTTGATTTCAGGGGAGTCATATTTCATCTGTTGCAAAGAGTATTAGTGTTGAGAGATGATGTTTCCTATCCCAAGTCTAAATAACAGTGTGGTAGTAAAGCTGGTCAGTATCTGTGTCCAGTAAGCAATTTAAAGATATATCACTGCATACAAAGAATACAATTAACTTGGCTCCCCCTGAAATCAACATGGTTTAGCCCTTGAGTAATTATTTCATGCACTTAACAAGGTCTGGATCCAGCCCATTGTTAATGAATAATCTTAAAATAATAAAACCCGAATTGCATTTTATAAATTGCCACAATTAACATGTGCAAAGACATAGGGTTTCCATGGTTTGTCATACCCTTCTGTTTACATTGCAAAACATCTTAGTATAAGCTACTTTTTTTTTTGTAATTTCAAAGTCACACAACTCAGGAGGTGCTCCATCATTGTAACGAGGGTATTCATAAGACTGGTTTTCTAGAGGTTTCGGGTCTGTAAAAGAGGGTGTGGGCCTCCTGTTAGAATTTTTTCGGAAAGGGCCATTATATACCAGCCAGTTGTAAACTGGCTGTGAAACCGATTGCCTTTACCTCGCCGAGGAGAAGCAATCGATCCTCTGAAGAAAAAGGTGCAGTGACGAATGATGAGTATTAATGTAACCCCAACATTTATCCTAATCCTTACTCTAACTCTCCCATTCCATTTCCCTAAACCTAAGCCCCTCTTCCATTACCCTAACCCTCTCCTCCCTGCAGCCTGACCCTAAGACTCCCTTCCCTGCAGCCTGACCCTAAGACTCTCTTCTCCTACCCGCATCCTAACCCTAAGATTCTACTTCCCGCAGCCTAACCTTAAGGCTCCCCGCAGCCTATCCCTAAGACTCTCCTACCCTTAGGCTATCCCTAATGCTCCCCATAGACTTCCCTGTAATACTCCCCTTAACGGTGCGACAGGTCTAAGGGGGGCGGTTTCTGAATCAATGATTGGGTAAGTATGCCGAAATATAAATTCAACATTCTTATCCATTCATTAGTGAAAGTTTCTAATTAGTAATTAGTAAACAAAAATAAGCTTTCGGCTGCCTGCATTTAGAAAATGGAACTTTCATTCTGCAAACTGCATCACATAAAAAGCAAACCTCACTCCTTTCTTGCATCCTGGTGGCAGTGCGATTAATAAAGTGTATAGAGGATAGAAATAATCATTCAGTCATTGGCAAACTAGAGGTACCAGAATGACAATGTTCATTAAATGGGTTCCAAAGCATACTGCCACTTGGATAACCTGACATCCAAGGCTGCTTGTATCTGTATTCACCAGGGAAAAGATACAGTCACAGTATCATTTCAAAGCCCTTTATTTATAAACAATTTAATCTGTAGAACCCACTGCCCCTGACCCAGCTGGTGTAACATAATTTTACGTATCTACTTGCGTGCTGCAGGACTTTCCATGGGCATGTGTGGGTGGAAGATCCAGAACTAAGTACACTAGCGTATTTATGCTAGCCGGTGACGTAAAAATGCTATTTTGCTTGTACTGCGCTTGCGCGCGGCAGATTTTTCGCCACGTAACTCTAAACGTATGTACCAGCCTAGTAACAAAAGCGTAACTATGAACGAAGGGGCGTGACAGCCATACGACACCCGTAATTACACTTCGGAGGCGGGGTGAGGCATTTAAATCGTATATGACATATGGGCGTGCTTAGGCACTTACGTACGTCAGTAGTTACGCTTTGAAAAGTTAAAGAAGGGTTTGGCAAGCGTAAAACGGCCAAAGTACGTACGGCCGAGGGGAGTGCATAGAAAATACGCTAGCGAAAGTACGCTACGCGTTGAAACGAAAAGGGAACGTAGGTCTGGATCTGGGCCATAGACAGTAAGATAAATGCACCCATTTCGCATCAGAGCGTTGCCAGCTGTGCACTCTAGATACGTTTAAAAATGTATCCACGTACCAGTATATATTAAATATCAATCCCCCTGTGTTTTATTATGTCTAATAAATGTGAAATGTTGTTTGCTTAAGATTTATTTTATTTAGGTGACAAGCGCATTTTTCTGATTAATAAAGAAAAAAAAAAAATGATGACCTAATTTTCAACATATTTACAAGCCACACTCTCAAACATAACTAAATAATGTAATCATTGTATATTGCCCACTCAAATATAATGCATAGAAAAATTAAAAAAAATATCCACAAAGACTTTTGATGTAATTACATTACTGAGTGCAATTGCAATCTTATCCAGATCTGGAAGTATTTAGGAGATAAGGGCGAATGTGTACAAGTAGTACATGCATTACAGATACGTATTTTGCGTACAAATGATGGCATATCAGGTCTCTGGCTTTCTTCCTTCACAATGAAATAAGGAATATGAAGGAGATGGAGCTTAAATCTCGTATCAGATTTCTGTTCTAATATTAAGTGGGTTTTCTTTTTTTTTTATAATAATCTATATGTTTAATACAAGTAAGTGACAGCTACTACAAAATGGCATCTCATGTATTACATAGTGAAATGAATAAAAGAAGCTGAAATCAAACCATACATAACAGAACTGCCAGGCAGATTATCTATTGTTGAGTTGTGTGAACTTGTTTGTTTAGTCACTGTTGAAATGAAATCATTTTGCAATAACCGACTCTCTCTCCGGAGCCAACACAAATGTAGTGAACAAATGGTGGTTTATTTCATATTCAAAACCATATTAAAATTCTGTGTATCTATTTCCAAGTCACAGCAGTTGTCCAATATTCCTTTTGTTTGTGTCCATTCCAAAAGCATTATTAATTTTGGGCAAGTGCATCACGGCAATACCCTGATCTGCCTGTGTATGAGCTGAATTTCTGAGACGTCTGTGACAAAGTGAGTTGCAGTGTATATTGTATATCATTTTAATGCTCTGTTCACTGCTGTTTTAGAGTATGCATCTTATTATTGCCCGTAAAAGCCAGGCTAATGTCTGTAATGACACCTATCCATGTGTCTTTCCAAGTTTAATAATTATAATCACCCTGCAGTGAATTTCAACACTGAGAAATATGCTGCAAATGAATAGAATTTGGCAGCTGTTATATGTGGCTCTGTGTATAATTGTTTATTATTTACATTATGCACAATGCATAAAACTTTATTTAATATAGTGCTTTTAATAGGCACAACATATACACATTTATTTACTAGGTGTTTATTGAATAGTAAGTTGATATTGAAAACTATGATGGTGAGATACATGCATTCTTTAAGACCGCGTATACGCAATCTACGTTGCAAAAAGTAACGTAGTTATCGTAACAAAATTATTGCACATGCACAGTAGTTCATATCGGTAAACTCCGCCCGTATATGCAATGCGGCCAGAGGTCTGAATACGGCCCTGTATTAGCAATATTTTATATATGTGTGATTATTCCAAAATACCATTTTACCATTAGCTACAAGAAGAGGTCAATAGACTGCCAAAGTGGTCCAAAAACCTCCTGCGTTAAAAGCTAGGTATTATAAATTTAATTGGCTCCTAATAGAGATTGTTCCATGTATAGTAACAAGATCAAACCTCTTCTCAGCATCCTCTGTGTCTTAAGATACACAGTTTTGTTAAATAATTTATCAGATTCCTAAAACTCCTTTAGGAACAAACATTTTTTACAACAGTGCCATTGTAATACAACTTTCAAAGTACAGTAATATAAAAACACTCTCCAGCATAGTTGAAAAGCCAGTAGAGAGAGATAAAGGACATTGCTGTGATTTTTCAGCCAGGTATATATTTAAACAAAGTTGAATATAATGATCTAATAAAACTGAACAGTTGAAGTAAAGCACTGACATCCATAATTGTAGAGAATAATTCAGTATTTACCCTTATGTTATATTTAATGTGATTTCACACATGTACTTCTATTTTTATTTGTTGTATACAGAGAGTGTACTTTACTGCGATGTGGGCATCCCACGATGATGTATTCTACAGTGTTTATTGTCTTGTTTTCACGTAACATGACTTTATACAATGAATGATTTAGTAATCTATTATAGATTAGGAACCATATTATATGACTTTTCTTCTTTATTGTGTAAGTTTTAAGGGGGATCTCTCGTGCTTTTGCTATTGTGGTGTTTTATGGGTTAATGGAAAGTTACCTGAACTGATTTGTAAATAGAAATGCACTACAAAAAATGGTTAAAAATGTCCTTATCCTATTGTATGGCCATATGCAGACTTCCATGCTTTTTACTTATGCGTCAACTCCCGTCACTCCCGTCTGTTGTGTGCAGTTATAGACACTGCCTTGTCCATAGAGCAGCCTTAAGTTTTCCAAGTGGATCTGTGTGTGTACACAGAACTCCTAAATGCCGGACCATGCAGCTATATGCATGCAAGTATGGGCAGTGTGTGTGTGTGATTGTAAGCTATAAGAAAGTATGGGCAGTGTGTGTATGTGATTGTAAGCTATAAGAAAGTATGGGTAGTGTGTGTGTGTGATTGTAAGCTATAAGAAAGTATGGGCAGTGTGTGTGTGTGTGTGATTGTATGCCCTAAGAATGCATGGGCAGTGTGTGTTTGATTGTATGCCCTAAGAATGCATGGGCAGTGTGTGTTTGATTGTATGCCATACGAAAGTATGGACAGTGTGATAATATGGGCAATGTGATGGTAATGGCAATTTGATGACTATAAATAGGATTTGCAGCAGGATAGATGGTATGGGCAGGGCAGTGTAATGGTGCGGGCAGTGTGATTGCCAGTATGGCAGTATGATAGGGAAAATAGGATGGGCAGTGATATAGGTAGCATGGGTAGTGGGATAGAGGGGAAGTAATCAATATGTTACATTGTATGAGTTAATTAACTTTTTAGATTGTGCCATTTAATATGTTACATTGAGTACTGTATATCATTTGTCTCATACATTCGCAGATATAACACTAGAGTAATGACACTTATGATGATTATAAAACTCCTGATGGCAGTGCAGTCCCCTATACACTGGATAACCATTTTAATAATGTTAACCCTAAAGTGCACCAGTTGTTTACTGACAACCATTCTTTAAGAACGGGCTGTTAGTTGTGGGCCACTGCTGTGAGCTTGTCCCCATTCTAAAATTTGCCAGCCAGCCCCTGCTTGCATTGAGTCTGATAGCGGCTTGTGTAAGTCCTCTTGCATTATTAAGTCTTGATATGGCCGTAATGATTTTTTTTTTTGGTGGTGGTGGGGGGGGAAGGTTACTAACATTGACCGACATCTAGACCTCCTCTGCTGCTATGATCAGGGCTCCAGACGCTGCAGATTCCACAGAATCCATTTATGGAGTTACGATTACAGGATCCTACCTGAAGATTTCTGCACTATACCCACATAGAATGAGGACAGTGCAGAAATATGGATAGGACGGGCTGAAAATGCTGCATTATATATATAAGTATGGATCTGTTCCATTGCATTGGCAGGTAGTGGATGCAGGGAGTCAATGGCCTTGCTGTCCTCTTAGTTTCTGATAACTCAAATAAAGATATTGCCTTTTCTCACCTGTAAATGAGTGCAACCAAACCTGCATTCCACCTCACATGGATGGCTAGGAGGGGAATAAGCAATATAATAAAGATGTAATACTGTGTGTATGTATGTATGTATGTATGTATGTATGTATGTATATATATATATACACACGCACGCACGCACGCACGCACACAC